>PVJI01002408.1:0-145814 GCA_004026765.1 Micronycteris hirsuta
CTAAACCTCCATCTTGACCGGAAGTCCCCCAAACACCCAAGTGAGTCTTATTCAAAGTATTCTAAGCAGGCCTCTCTTTTATATATTGGATTCTAAGTCCAGTTCATCATAGATAACTTTCATTTGGGAATGGGTGTAAGGTGTATCAAGACAACTCCTCTTTGTCCCCATTATTCAGCCACATGGATTCTGATGAAGGGAATCACATTGGTCAATCATATCTGATGACCCTGATGAGACTCCATTCTCTGGGGTGGATTTTACAGGGAAGATAATTTTTTAGCTGAATTTTGGAAGATGAACTGGAGTTCTTGAGGACATGTACAAATTTAAGAGGAGGTGAATGGGATTTATTCAGGGTATGGCTGGCACTTTAGAAAGAGTGGAGTCAAGGGCTTCCAGAACCAAATCCCAGCCTTGGGTTGCACACTTGCTAAGATATTCCTGCAAGAGATACGGAATTGTTAAAAGTTTGGAGTAAGGGAGTGACATAGACTTTGAAAGATACATCTGGTGGCAGAATGGGAGGTGGGACAGGGAGGAGGGCTCAGTGAGATGGGAGACAGGGAGGCCAGCCAGACGGTGACAGCAATGACAGCCTGGGTGAACTAGAGGCTGAAGGAACAGAAAAGAAAGACATGTTCAAGGAGAAAACAAAGTGTTTCCGTTAAAGAAGAAATGACTGTAGCAGTGTTTTTCTCTAAGGTTGAGGGAGAACGTATCAGCTAGAAAAGCTGGTTACTGTGCATATTACATTATACGAAGGGAGGCCCTTTTGGGAAACAGTCAAATTAAAGAGTTCTACAAAAGAGTTACAGGAATGTTTCATTTTCTCTTGGTCCTGAGAGAGGTGAGTTTTGTAGGGACTCTGGAACTTACAGGAGCAGAGGGAGATCCATCTGTGGTCCATACAAGGAAGGGGAGGGGGGCCAAAGGAATGATGTGGGCTGGCTTTCAAGAACTTAGAAATTCTCTGCAGCAGGAATAAGCACCTCAGATGAATGATGACCAGAATAATTTTGATTTGTTTGCTGATCTCTGCTTACCTGTGTTGTCTTCTGTTATTCCAAAATCTTCAGTAAAACTCTAGCCTGTGTGAGTGCTGCTTTGGGAGAATGAAATAGTGAACAGTGTGTGCTTGGAATGGGAAAACGAGGGATGTTCAGGCTTCTCTGGGCCAGCTTGTAGGTATCATGTTCAGGGAAGGCACAGGTGCTGGAAATTCAGGCAGTGACCCCCAGAAAGTGAGCAGAGGCCCCATGTAGGCACCGGAGCCAAGTTAGGAGCCAGGCAGTACCTGAGAAGCAGACAGCAGAGTTGACTGACTCAGAAGTAGAACTGAAACCACCTTCCCCATAAATATACCAGAGGAAAGTGACCCTAGCCTGGATTGAAGAGACAAGGTCCTGCTGTTACATGGCTAGCTGCCGCAGAAAGCAATCTTTCAGGGCTTCAGAGATTTGTAGAAGGTTAGAGTCATCAGAATGTGGAGAGAGATTGAACATGGGAGGAACAGAAGAGGTAGGGTTCAAAGATGGCAGAAGAATACCAGTTATGCTACTAGCTAAGCTAGGAAGTTTAGGGAGGGTGGTGATAGAAATTTGTTTGAAAGTGGGGTTGTGGAGTAGAAATGGAATATGAAGTGTTTATAAAAATATCCAAAGGGGGAAGTCCAGCTGGTGTCCAGGATCAAAAATGTGGGAGCAGGATGAAGGTCCGTGATAAAGCTACAGATTGTTTTATTTTTGTACAGAGGAGGCAGGTGACTGGAAAAGACACTGAGAGAGGGTCAGAAGGAGAAGGAAAGAGGCAATGGCAGAGACCTAGCTGTATTCACAAATATTTTCCACCTGGGACACTTGGGGGCCGCTTGTCTTTATAACTTTGCCCTGTTTACCTGGACATTACTTCTTTCCTCTCTCACTTCTAGTAAAGGAACTGTAGGTAAAGGAACTGTAGATAGGAATTACTTCTTTTGCCCAGGGGACTTTGTGCTGCCTTTTATAGTACCTATGAATTTTCTGTGAATCAGGAACTCTTCATTAAGGGCCTATTGTGCTTGGGCACTGAGAATTTAGCAGTGTGCTCCAAATATTAGCTCTATCTAAAAATGGTCACAACGTATAAATCTACTTCTTATACTGCTGCTCCTTAAGGAAGCCTGAACAGTTTGCTTTCAATGCAAATACTGTTATAGAATGGATCCATTTGGGGGAGTCCAGATACTATTACCAAAACAAGCTTCCTCCTCTGGGGTCTTTCTGTGCTATGGTTCTTCTTGCCCACTGCCAGGTGCTAGAAATTGTGGCTCTCAATGCCAGAGTTTCGTTAAAAGGAAAGGAACTATTTATTCAAAAGTTATACAGGTTTAGAGTAATGGTAGAATGCCTCCATTGAATTTCAAAGTCTCTTTAAAACACCCACAAACATACACACAGTCCTGCCTCCCCTTGCTAAACCAGGCCAATCAGGGGCACTGTATCTTAGGAAAAGAGATGGAAGTCCATAGCTTGGCTAGACTCCTGTGTCCTCCCAGTCATCCGTGCTCAGTTGGGCAGGTCTCCCACAGTCCCCAGCACCATCAGCCGTGTCACTGTGATCTCTAGTTCTTAATCCAAAACCATGTGGCACCTCCTCGTGGCTCACCAGTGAGAGTCCTTTCCCTCCTTTTCTTCTCATATAGTCTCACATTGTCCCCCATCCCTCATTGTCTCCGTCCCACATGGCGGCTTGCCTTTAGTTTAAATCTCATCCTGGAACCTCCTCTGTAACCCCATTTCCAACTCCTCCCACAATTGGCTACACCTGCTAGCACTCCTGCAGTTTCTGCCTTTCTTGGTTGCCATAGTTATTCTGGGCAGGCATGGCCCTGTGGCCTGGGGTGAACCATCTCCAAGCTCTTGTACAGGCCAGGTAACCGGGAGGGTGCCTCCCAGTTACATCATGGGTCAAAGTCATGCATACCTTTCCAGTTCTACTCAGGCTGGAAGACTAGTCTGTTATTGATATGCAAAACAACTCTCAATCCTTATGTTGCTGTTTTTCCCAGCCCCCAAGCTAGACTTGTGTGCGTGAGGGGTGGGGAGTGCTCTGTGGCCTCTTAGCCTACTCCCCATTACAATACTAGAGTCACTTCCTATCCCATCCTATCCTGTCCTATTTCTCTCCATTCTACTGCATTCTGTACTATTTCTACACACACAGCCTAATTAGCAGGTTGTATTCCATAAATAAATTTAGAAATCAACAATTTAAAACTTGGATAACATTTTCTCATAGAAGTAGTGTTGTAATAACATGGTTTAACTCCTGTGCTTTTGGCATAGGCGGTGGGCCAGAGCCCCCAGTATGTGGCCAGAAGAGAAAATCATGAATTATGTGTTCCTATTCAAGGCTCTGGGGTATGCCACCACCCTTTCCATACTACCCCCGAGCTCCCAAATACCTGCTGTCTTTATAAGCCAGCCATTTGGATGAACTGATTAAATAATTTACTTGACTAGAACACAAAGAGTAAGTCAATAAATTAATCTCTGAGTCAGTCTACTCCAAGCTATACATACAGTCTACTTTGGATTCTTAAGAATATCCTAATTTGGAGACATCGATGAGATAAATCAATGGACAGATTTAATATTGAGCAGGGCTAAAGGTTATGGTGGAGTTACAGAAGTACAGGGACACTAACCATCAGTCTAAAGTGATTGGAGGAGTTAACACAACGATAGCAGGTAGGTACGTGTGGAAGCCTCGAAGTCTAAGGTCATCGTTTAGATCAGAGCTGAAGGGCTCTGTCAAAAGGAACAATACATTTTAATTTAATAGGAGAGACATTAAATAACTAATTAGTCAACTGTTGACAACTGTACAAGCGGCAGGGAAATAGGAAACAAGATGACCTCTGGAGAGCTTATAATAAAACATAAGAAGTGGATAAATTTTTGGTTGGAGAAAGATAAGGTGCTATGGGATCTCCTTTGAAGGGAGCCCATTCCTCGTAAGCAGGAGGCCAAGGTGTGTGGGGGAAGGTTTCATGGAAGAATATGAATTAGCAAGATGAAGAGAGGCAGAAAAAAGTTCCAAGCTTGGAGACCAGAGGAATAGCACAGCTGAAGTGTGGCTGTAAGCAATAACCTGAAAGAACTTTGTTTTGCCGAGAGTTAGAATGCAGGAAGGGTGGAGAAATAAGCATTTGGCATTTTAGCAATTTCTAGAATTTAGTTCCCTCAATTGAACTAAAATTTAAAACTTTAATGTAAAAAATTTACTGAATTCCTGTGATAATAGAGAGTGTATAACCAAAGCAGAATATTTCATAGCTAGTATTAAAACTAGTTTTAAGGAAAAAAAAGCCAAAATCATTTACTTTCTGTCACCAATTGGATTTTCCCTAATTTGGTCCTTACATTGGATCTGGAAAGTTCTTATGTTGTTGAAATTATGTAATTTTAAACCTTTAATGTACATGCTAAGACAATTTTCTTTTTATAGCTAAGAGATCCCAAAATCAGAGGCAAAATTATAAAAAGTCAAAGAGATTATTTTCATGCTGTCTTATTTAAAAGAAGCAAAATGAAATTTTTCCCCCTCCTTAAATGATTGGGTAAACCTTTTCTCTAGGTAAACCCTTGAACCAAACAGTATTGTTTTCGTTTCCTTGATACCTCCAGTCTTTTTATTAAGTATAATTTATTGATTATACTATTACAGTTATCCTATTTTTCCCCATTGGCCCCCCTCCACTTGGTACCCCCATTCCCTCCAGCAATAGCCCCCTTAGTTCATGTCCATGGATCTTACATATGAATTTTTTGGCTTTTCTACTTCCCATACTATTCTCAATACCTCCCTGTCTATTCTGTACCCACTAACTATGCTTCTTATTCCCTGTAGCTTTCCCCTCATTTCCCTGCTCCCCTTATCCACCGATAACCCTTCATATGATCTTCATCTCAATGACTCTGCTCCTGTTCTAGTTGCTTGCCCAGTTGTTTTTTTAGATTCCGTTGTTGATAGTTGTGAGTTTGTTGTCACTTTACTGTTCATCATTTTGATCATCTTCTTTTTCTTAGATAAGTTCCTTTAACATTTCATATAATAAGGGCTTGATGACAATGAACTCCTTTAGCTTTACCTTATCTGGGAAGCTCTTTATCTGCCCTTTGATTCTAAATGATACCTTTGCTGGATAGAGTAACCTAGGTTGTAGGCCCTTGCTTTTTATCTCTTTGAATACTTCTTGCAAGTCCCTTCTTTCCTGCAAGGTTTCTTTTGAGTAATCAGCTGACAGTCTTATGGGAACTCCTTTGTAGGTATTTCTCTTGCTTTCAATTGCTTTTCTCTTGCTGCTTTTAAGATTCTCTCTTTCTCTTTAACCTTTGGCATTTTAATTATGATATGTCTTGGTCTGGCCCTCTTTGAGTCCAACTTGTTTGGGATTCTTTGAGCTTCCTGGACTTGTATGTCTATTTCCTTTGCCAAATTGGGGAAGTTTTCTTTCATTATTATTTCAAATAAATTTTCAACTTCTTACTCTTCCTCTTCTCCTTATGGCACCCCTATTATTCAGATGTTGGAATATTTAAAGTTATCCCAGAGATAAGCCACTTTTTGTTCTTTTGAATTCTTGTTTCTTCTTTCTGTTCTGGTTGAATGTTTATTTCTTCCTTTTGTTCCAAGTCATTGATTTGAATCTCGGTTTCCTTCCCTTCACTGTTGGTTCCTTGTATATTTTTCTTTATTTAACTTTGTATAGGCTTCACTTCATCCTTTATTTTGTGGCTGCACTCAGTAGTTTCTCTGAGCATCCTGATCACCAGTACCTTGAACTCTGCATCTGATAGGTTGGCTATCTCCGTGTCCCTTAGTTCTTTTTCTGGAGTTTGATCCATTCCTTCATTTGGGCCGTATTTCCCTGTCTCTTTATCTTGGCATCCTCTCTGTGTTTCTGTGTATTAGGTAGAGCTGCTTTGATTCCCATGCTTGGCATACTTGTTACATTGTAAGCGACAGAGCCCCTTACAACATATCACCAGGGCAGGGCAGCCCACTTTGCAGCTTTGTGACAGTGAATGTGGGGGACAGGTCAGAGATGGAACAATGCCACTTGCTTGGCTCTAGCTCCATTTCCAGTCACTTCCTCCACTTCCTGTAAGCACCTGACACCCTTCTAGTTGCTGCACTGGTCTTGTTTCCCAAGTGGATGGGTTTACGGACGTTCTAGAACCCTGTGGGCCCTTTACACACACACTCCTGAGAGACTGGTGGTTTCTTTTGCTGCACCAACTCCCACTCATTTACAGCCAGAGGTTATGAGGCTTTATTCTCTAGTCACTGGAACCCTGGGCTGCATGGTCTGGCCAGGGGCTATGATTGCTCACGCCCCAGTTGTCCCTCCTGGTTTTATCTGCTGCACATTAATGTGGGACCACTGTTCTGCGGGCCACCACTGCATGCAGCTACCTCGCCACCTGCCACCGCCTTGCCATGCCATACCACATCCTCTCTGCCCCTTCTACCTGTCTGGATAAATGTTTCTTCTTTAAATCCTTGGGTGTTGGACTTCCATACAGTTCGATATTATGGCCGACCTGGTTATTTTTTTTGTTTTTGATTGGTCATTATCCTTATGGTTGTGTGAGGAGGCAAAGTGAGTCTACCTATGCCTCTACTATGGCAAGAAGTGATACTTCCAGTCTTAAACATCCAATCCACTATCACTTACTTTGACTGCTTTTTCATCATGGATATCAGACCCAGAAATGAACTGAATCCTCAGGAAACAGTTTGACTCCCACTTGGCTCTTAAGTATAACAGATAGGAAGTCTGCTTGGTCAGTCTTCACATTTAAATGATGATGAAAATGCAACTTCTGTTAACATTTCAGAGAATTCTTCATTGTTAATCACTTGCATTTCTAAGTTAATTTAGCATTCTCAGTTGGAAATTGATATATTTACATATAGCATGTAAGGGCTGGAACATCCCAGGAGGAGACACAAGCAATAGTTCACTAATGGAGTCCATTTAATGGTCTACAGTTTAGGTATTGCCCAGAATATTCTTTTTTCATTTGAGTTGTGTGTGCAAGCATGAAGCCAATTTAATATTCATTTCTGGAAGATTTTTTTAAAACAGAAATTTGAATATTTGAGTAACAGAATTTTAAAGGAAAAGTGTAGAAATTTAAGATCTAGTTCATTCATTAATATGATTCATAATGAGTCATGTACAATGTTTGTTGCTCCACTTTCTTTTGTAGCTGAAAAGTCATAATGCCACCTGTTCTTTGCTGCAGCTTCAGTGGGCTGTGAAGTACTCTTAGCCCCTTGATAACTGCTGCTAATATTTACTGGGGATGTAACATGCCCAGCATTGCACTGAGTGCCTGACATGTAGTCTTGCTGGGACCGTGCAATAGTCTTGGAGGGCAGGTATATTTTAATGTGCCCATTTTACCCAGGAAGAAACTGGGCTTAGAGAGTTTGAATGAGTAGCCTACAGTCATGTTCCTAGTAAGAGGAGGAGCCCAGATCTGACCAGGATGAACTGGTTAAATAATCACTTCTCTTCACTGCCTTTCTTGGCAAAAACTAACATGTAGAATTTTACCCACTATTCCAGGAACATGGTGTTTTGTAATTTAAAGAAAGAATTACCCTAAAGTGGACTTGATCAACTAGGTAAAGAATTCACCCTGAGTAAATGTCAATGAGACAGTTTACTAACTTCTTCATGGCAATTTCCCAGAGAAATGGATTTCTGAAGGGAATCACTCACATAGATGTATGCATGTACTTGTCAGTTCTGCAGAAATGCAATAAGACTGCTTTAATTATTACCCCATTTTCACTCATGTTCCTATAAAATGGAAACCTTCCTTTACAACAACCCTTTAGAGAAGTCTTTATGAAATGTTTGGGTCATATTCATGATAATTATTCAACATTAGATTGCCAAAGAAGCTTTACTTTCAAGCTGATGAGTGTGAAATGAATCATTAAGAACATAAGACAAATTTCCATTATAAATGGAAGTCTCAGCCTTTATCTATTATTCAGTTAAAAAAAAAAAACTGTTCCTGATCTCAAGGTAAGTTATAAACTAAAAGGCCTTTTTTAAAAAGTGTAGCTAAAGATTGCTCTTTAAAATAAATCAACTTTATTGAGGCATAATTTACACACAATAAAATGCACCCAACTTAATTTGTACAGTTAAATGAATTTTGACAAATGCAGACAATCACGTAACCATCACTATAATTAAAAGACATAAAGATTTCTATCATCTACTTCCCAGTTACACCCTAGCTCCAGGTAATCACTGATGTGCTTTTTTGTCACTATAGATTAACTTTGCCTTTTCTAGAATTTTATATAAATAGAATTGTACAATTGGTACTAATGTTTGGCTTCTTTCACTCATCATAATGTTTTCAAAATTCATCCATGTCGTTGCACGTTTGAGGAGTGTGTCCCTCTTTCTTGCAGAGCAGTCCTCCATCGTGTGGCTGTGCGCACACCACACTGTTCATTCAACTGTCAGTGGACACTTAGATTACTTCTAGTTTATTATGACTAAAGCTGGTATGACTATTCATGTACAAGTCTTATGTTTTGTTTCTTCTTATTTGAATGCTTAGGGGTGGGATTGCTAGGTCAGTTATGTTTAACTTCATATATTTTCCTAAGTGGTTATACAAGTTTGCATTCCCACCTGCGGTGTGCGTCAGTTCTAGTGTTCTAGATTCTTGCCAACAGTCGATATTATAAAAAATCACTGCCTTTTAAAAATATTTGTTTTTAAATCTTAAAAGCAAGTAAAATACAGCCTCTTCAGAACACTAACTTTAAAAGCCAAATTTTGTCCATATTGAAAAGGTCAACAAATTCACTCTGTGGCAGTCAGTGGTGGGAGAAAAATACTTTGCATCTACTTCTCTGGAACTGAGCTATTAGCATCATTAACTGGAGTCCCCTGGCTTAAAACCACCACTGTTAGGAGGCTCCCTACAAGGAAAAAGGGGAGGTGTCTCCCCAAAGACATTTCAGAGAGCCACACCAATGACTTAAATGATGGTTGTTCCCTCATGTCTAGTACTTTGTATGGTGTCCAGATGTTTCACATGCTTCAGAGATTACTGTGGGTTAGCCCTGTCTCCCAAACTTAGTACTTGGCTGGGAGAGACCACAGAGTAGGTGTCCAACAAGTGGTACTGACAGGCCCACCAGTTAACATAATAAGCACGACATGACACGAATTCTGTGCTGCCTTGTCATTAGGGTGCTGTTCACCGCACTTCGAGAACTTTGCTATTAAGAAAAATGATGCCAACATTTGGAATGGAAGGGCTAAAATTTAGAGATAGCTTATGTTTGGCCTACTTTATCTGAAAAAAAAAAAAACCTCAGTAGTAGTTAAGCTGACTGATACTGCTAAAGATAGACACAGAATTAATGATAGCTTTTATGAGCTTATGTTGGACTCTGAGAATCTACTCCACATCTGCCACTGTGGATGAAAGATGTACCCTCCCCTCCCTCAGTAGAAGAGATAAGTAAGCCAACTAAATAATCTAGTGTGCATATACTGTAATAGGGCTAAATACAGGGTTTCCTGAGAGTACAAAGGAAGGGCACCTATCATAAGTTCAAATCCCTTCCATATTTGTGTAGCTACTATGAACCAGGCACTGAGCTTGTTGGCATTGTCCACCTTCATAGACCTTCTAGTCTAGTAGGAAAAGGGACAGAAAGCCAATAAACTAAGTGGAGACTGTCACAGAGAAAGGAAGGAGCATATGGAAAAGGGAATTGACCTGATCTGGAGGGGCAGGAAGGACTGAAAAAAGAGGAAACTAGGGGAAGGTCTCTGATAGGATGGTGGTAAGGGGAAAAGGGTCCCAGATGAAGGAAGTAGCACCTGAAAAGTACCGGAATCCATCTGGAATGTAGGTTACCTGAAGAATGGTGACAAGACCCACAGGACCAGAGCTCAAGGTGCTTGTCGTGCGCATGAGCAGTTCTGCATTGTGGGGGAACAGGACCAAACTAGAGAGGGTGAGGCTGAATGCAAGGTTGCGATGCAGGGTTTTACAAAGAGGAAGAGCTATGGATATACTGAGGGCTGGAACTGTGTATGAACCAGTTTAAGATAATGCTTTTATCAGTATCCTTCACCCTTAAATATACTATATCTAAATATTTTAATACTCAAACATCTTAGCCAGCAAACTTACTGTTTTACTTGGAGTCTTTAAGTACAGCCTCCCTTCGCCCATGTCACATAACATTTCTCCTAAACCTATTTTCCATGAACAGAACTAGCCACGGTGACTTCTGATCTTAAATTGTTGACTTGAGAGGGTCATTGAGAGATTGTGCCCGTTCTCCTTTTTCAGAAAAGGCCATGGAGAACTATCTGTGAGCAAGCCAGCCTTGAACCCAGAGCTCAGGCCATTCTCCTAGTCTCTCCTGTAGATATAAGTTCTCTAGTAAAAATTCTTACCAAATTGTCCAGATTCTGGGATTTCTTGACTCTCTTATTGTGGATTAAGTTTTCTTATTTTTCACAACTGAACAAATTATCAAAACTTCCCCCCATTTAAAGTCTCCAGATATTTTATCTGTTTCCTTGCTAAGGACATAGAATGATGCCTGGAACACAGTAGACACTCAACAAATACTGAATTTTTCAGACTATAAGGCGCACTTTTCCTCCCCAAATTTGGGAGGAAAATAGGGGTGCGTCTTATAGTCTGAATGTAGCTTACCTGGCTGTTTACATTTACTTTGGTGAAATATTATGTCATTTATGTTATTAAATATTTTACCACATTTTTGGCTTGAAATTTTTTTCCCCTATTTTCCTCCTCTAAAACCTAGGTGCATCTTATGGTCCTGTGTGTCTTATAGTCTGAAAAATACGGTATGTCCTGAGTGAATGAATGAAAACATTGACAGTGAACAGATATAAAGAAATTTGGTCTGATTTTGCTTTCTTCCTAACACACACCATCACCTATACTCCCTATAAATCCTTTCTCCCAGTTTGAACTCTAAACTTCAGTAAAACAACCCTTGAAAATTCAGTTATTGATTTCTGAAACCTAAATGTTAGTCCCTGCCCCTGTACCCCCATAATCATTCCTCTGTGTGTGTGGTTTTTTTTTTTTTTTAGAAATAATCAACTATTTGGTTGGGGAAATGCTCCCTGCTTTTTAAAACCTACATTCAATTACTCCAAGGGCAGAACAAAAATTCTTCATGTCTTTTCCCCTGATTTTAATCCTATATGATGAAAAAGTGTTAGCTTTAATTATAATATACTACTAATCTTGTATCACTTTACAGTCATAAATTCTCATCACCTACTGGTGGAGGAGACAACATAGATTTATATAATCCACTGGCAAAGGCAATAGTTTCACATTTGCCTGAGCTATGAGACTTGCTCTCTGGAAAAGTGTTTGTTAATGAAAGGAAGGCAAACTACTTTTTATATATCAAAATTGTCATTGTCCTTATTCAAAGATGCTGCCGCCGCCGCCTGCTAGAGTGGAGATGGGAACAACTCCATGTCCAGGATAGCTGGAGAGCAAAGAAGGCATGCTCTGAATGTTCCTTTAGCCTATTTAGAAATCAACTTGGAGAAGATGCCTCAGTGTTTGTGCCATTTTCCTTTAACCCTCAGGTGAAAAGTCTCAAGTAGGCCCTTGAGAAGGTGGGGGCGGACTAGCTGGTCCTCCCACGGTTCTGAATAACATGGTTATAAAAACGCGCTGGCGACAACCACTCTGAGTCCAGCAGTGTGGGAACAAGAGCCCTGGACTGGGACCAGGTTTGGGGTGGGAAAGCCCCTTGATTCTTCTGCATTTAGCTCCCTCTAAGGCACATGGACAGGTCAAGGCTGCAGCTTCCTAGCCTGTCTCACAGAGGTATTGTGAAGGCGATACCTATTTCACAAATGAATTTGTGAAAGTGATTTGACAAGAGAAGGCACTATGTAAATGCAAAGCAGCATTTTGGAATGTGTTGAAGTTTTGTGAAGAAAGCAATGAGAACCAAAGGGATGGTTCTAAGAACAGAGCTGGCTGGGGCCCTGGCACTTCGCAGGTGACTGAGTTGGCCTCAAACTATTCAGCAGGGAGAAATAGCAAGGTCTTGTGGAAATGGGATAGCCTTCACCCTTTCTGGTCCAAAACCAGCAGGTAAATTGGACTTAATCTGGCTGTACTCACACCCAGTTTACTCCTGCTATATCCCTTTTACTCTTAATGGTGTCCCAATTCAGATGATAAATTATATAGTTGCTCCACTTACCAGACACGTTACAAACCAGCAATATGGTAACATACTGAGGAAACTTGAATGTAACAGGCTTTTCAAGACTCTGCGACCCAATAGACACAACTCCCTCTGGGCCAGGAGCCATCTTTTAGTGCTTGTCTTTTCTCTGCTGTTTCATAACTAGTTACTATCCATCAATAGTTCTTGATTCTTTTATTTAGAAGTGTTCTTGCTCATGGAAGTGGGAAGGAGAGTCTGTTTTTTTGAGAGCCTCTGTTCAAAGGCAAACATCTTGGCCAAGTGATTCAATAAATAAATGTGAATAAATTTAGCATTGGCAGGATACGTACCATCCCCTCACCCCAAATGTCTACATTCTGATCATGGGAACCTATGAATATGTTACCTTACATGGCAGAAGGAATTTAGGTTGCAGATGGTTGCAACCTGGTTCTTTTCCTTCCTGAGGACACTGAATAATACCACCACCCATTCTGTTGGGCATATCAGAAACTTAGGAGTCATTCTGGACACCTCTTTCTCCTGCATCTTGAAGTCCTATTGATTTCACCTTTTAAATATGTCACAAATATGTCTACTTCCCCCTGAATTTCTACCATTACCACCTTTGCCCTTGCTTTCACTGTCTCTTGCCTCACTTCCTGCAAATTCCCTTAACACATCTCTGCACGAAGATGGATCCTGACTGCTCCTAATCTCTTGTCTACCCTGCAACCACTGTGATATTTTCAAAATGCAGCTTTGATTGTGTTAGTCCCTGCTTAGGCTCCTTCAGTAATACCCATTGCTCATATGATATACACAAAGCTAATGTAGACTAAGGAGTACCGCAAGGTCCAGTCTCAGCATGCAATAAACTTGTCTTTGGAGTCTCCTCTTCAGTCAGCCTGGCTTGCTCTAAGTTTCCTCCTGCCACAGGATCTTTGCATATGCTGTTTCCCCTGTTAGTAATGTTCTTCCCTTCCTTCTTTGCCTACATGGCTCTGACTTACGCTTTTGATCACAGTGTTATTTTCTCAGAGACAACTCAACTTTGGAGTTGTCTCTGCCTTTCCAAACTAGATAGAAGCTCACTGCTCTTCAGACTTTCACAGAGTTCTGTACCTCTTCTTTAAATATCTTGTCCATGTTGTTACTTTACATACTTCTATTATTATTTTATTAATGAATGCCCTTCATTAGTAGATTATATGCTCAACTGAGAATAAAGAAACTGTGTGCCAGAGCCTAGCACCATGCATACATAATAAGTGGTCAATAAACATTTCTTGCATGAATCAGTGAATGAAATAAGTAGTGTATAATGTTACCCATATTTCAAAGGGTTCTTATCTCATGCCTTGCAGTTTGAGGTTTATAGTGAAGGGGAATCAAAACATGGTCAGCAGGTGCACATGGGAAGAGAAAAGGTTCTCCTTCACCTTTTTTTTTTCAGTCATTCAGGGACTCACCAGCATCATCTGTCTTCTGATTTGCTTGACTATTATAAACTGTCTCTCAGACTTGGTTTTGGAGGAATAAGTGTATAAAGTCTATTTTCAGGAAGCATATGAGTCAGTTAAGCTTTTATTTCCCAAGTGCTGTGCCAGCTTCTTGTGATTTCAGTGGGATGCAACAGGTGCACGTATTTTTAGCTTTTATGACAAGTATTGTGCACTTATCCTCAGGAGTTCCCAGCTTGAGTGCCCTTCATCCAAATGGTGCCAAGTGGGAAGAACCTCCCCATAGCACTGTGCTTGTCTGGGGAACTGTAAGGCTACCAGCAAGCAATAACAACAGAACACTGAACAAAACCTCCAAAACAAAGGAAAAAACTCTTTATCCTTAGTAGAAGCCAATCCAAAAACATTAAGCTTTGGTGTATGAAGAAAGGGCATGAATTTAGGAAAAAGGGGCTGATTTTCAAAACCCTGACCATGGTAGGTAGCTATGAAATTAGCATGGAAATAATTGATCATCGCCTGGAAACAAGACATAGCCCCTTGAATGTGCTTTGCTGCTCCTCCAACTCCTTAGGGAACTTTTCCCATGTCAGGCGAAGGTTCTGAATAGTACTTTAATTAACTTGTATCAAAGAGACCGTATGTAAGAAAGAACTGTATAAAGATTTCTTTAATTAGTGAATTTTATCAGGCCTTTTTCTACGTCCATCATTAAAGTGGTTGGTTGGCTGCTTGGGTACTTAGTGGTATATTCAGTCAATAAGCTATTCATGACTCTAGCAAGTAGCCAGGTTACTAAACCAATGGGAATTTGGTGGACAATTTTCCTTTGCTACCTTTAGCTACATGGCTAGAATCTATAAACTATTTTCTTTCCAAGAAACAAAGTGCTGAGGTGAGCAAGCAGCCAGCAGGGTCTGTGGCAGACACATTAATTGTCCTGTTCAAAGAGCATGGGTGCGTATTTACTCTTTAAATGTAACTAAAGGGAGGATGTAGTGTTATATTTGGCAAGGGGGTAAGGGATGGGGAGGGGAGAGCAGAATACTGTTACATGTGACGTGTATAGTGTTAACCCAAAGTTATTTTGGGGGGTGGGGTGTAATTTTGCAGAGCCACATTACCACATTCATTGTCTTTCCAAAATGTCAATGAAGCCTAGAGAAAGAACTCTCTCCCTCAGTAAATCAAAAGTTAGCAGACAAAAGGTCAAAATGTCCAAAGCCACAAAATGCCCAAAGAACATTAACACTTTGGATATAAAGATTCCCTAAGAAGCAAATGCTCACCCTCACTTTGGAGAAAGCAGACACCTTATCTTTGTGAGCTTACAAAATGGAGCCAAACTGTACCTGAAGCCACTTTAACTAAACCAAAGCCTGGATCTTTTAGCAGCCCACAGTCATTAAAGCTCTCAGAAAGCCTCCCAGGAGCCGACGTGCTTGCTTAAGTATATGCTGTAAAAGGTCCCAGAGATTTACAAGGGACTGCTCCATGCTAAACCAGGCACTATCTGATAAACAAGCAATTTTAGCTGCAGGCTAAATGATGCTCTTTGAGGCTTTGATTTACAATGCTGAAGATGATATATTTGTAGATCGGGGATAGGTTTTGCTAGGGGCTTGCTGTGATTATTCACCCATGAGCAGAATTCAGGGCTGAAGTCTTCAACTTGGAGGTCAGAAAATTGCCAGTGGAATGAAAGAGGGTTGTTAAGGTTTATTGAGATGCTAAATAGATAAATAAAAAAAACTTATTAAGTCAGTAATTTTGAACACTTCTTAAGCTTTCTGGGGACCACCTTTTGTTGGCTTGCTTAAGTCCCAAAGATATGAAAATAATCTGCAAAATTGATCTGGTAATCTAATTTTACTTTCATTACACTTAAAAAGCAAATACAGGCTTAGTTTATTATTGCTGACATTTAAAAATAAGAAAAAATGTCCAATTTAGCATTTATGTAATTGCTCAAAAACTAAGAAGTCTGAAGGCAACTTTGGAGCAAATCAAATCACCTTCTAGAACACCAAGGAACAGACTCAGAGTACTCTAACGTGAATTAAGAACTGCAAGAATGCTTTTAAAATTCAAGGTTCCAAGAAGTGATTTGGCAAACTCCTTTGCCCGGAAGTTTTATGTTTCATAAATATGTGAGTGTCCACTAGTATTGGCACTGTATTAGCACAAAGTTAAATAAAATCCAGTCTCTCTCCTTTAGAAGTGTACTGTTCAGTGGAGAGAACCGTAGCTGATGTCAGCAAAGGTGAGAAGTGTGAAGGAGCTCTGTAAATGCGGAGGGAGCACAGAGGAGAGACTAACCCGTTGGACTTAAAGGGGACTTAATATACAAAGGGAGGTCTCCCTGGGTGCCCTTCTTTCTGCCTCATGAGCAGCCAGGCAGCCAAGCACACAGAGAGAACACCATGGAAAGAGACATTTTGGCACCAATAGTATTCTAGCCTTCAGCACATTCAGAGCTGTGGCCAAATGTTTCTTTACTGAGAAGACCTCAGGCTCCTGGAGTTCTGGTTCAGGCAACACAGGCAGATTCAGAAACTTCAGACACAACTTACTGGTAGAGGAATCAGTGTATACACTTAGGGTGGTAAGTACAGCCCTGAGGTTAGAGCCGGCTCTAGGCTGAGATGTTGGTACAAGCTTGGGTTTTTGGTCCATCCTTTCTTTGGAGGGTACAGGGAATACAGCCTCTCCCTCTTCTCTCAGGAAAGGACCCGATGAAGTTATATAGATTGTCACATGCATGCCAGACACTTGGAATGGTATATTTCTTTCCTAGGCAGCTTCTAAAGTCATAAACCACGGGACTTAGTTGATGCAAGAAAGTATGATGGAACTGCCTTTGGGGGAGATAGAAGTAAGGGGGTAGATTTCTCTTCCAATCAACTTTCACCGTGCACTGTTTCCTTATGGATAACATAGCCCTGGCTGGAATGAAAGGTTAGTAATAATGACTAACATTTGCTGAGTGCTTACTAGTGCCAGGCATTATTCAAAGGGTTTTATATATGTGTATGAAGTCATTTAATCTTTAAAGCGACACCGTAAGGTTGGTACTTTGTAATCTCTGTTTTACATATGAGGAAACTGTTAAACCTGTGTATGGTTATAGACCTGATGAACACACTGAGCTACCTCCTGGGACAGTGAATGCAACAGATAATTTTCAAGACAAGGACTTCTAGATTGGAAATTCAGGGCATTCCCGCCCTGACCCCCCAGTGGGTGAATCCTTCAGGATGGGTGTTTCAAGTCTGCACTCAGAAATCCTTTCTTCCCTGACCCTGACCACCACGTTGCTTCTCTAAGCCTCAATTTCACAGTCTGGAAAAGAAATGCCCTCTTCTACTCCTTCTAAAATAATTGGAACATCAGCTATATAATGCCTGAAAAACACTTAAGACTATGCTAATGAAGGATATTACAGAGACACGTGGAGATGGTATTTTATGGCTCCCCATTAAGACGGATCATTGTAAAGATAGTGGGTTGCGTGGGTTGCACCTTTAACCAGATCCTTTCCTGAATTTTAGTGTGGACTTGCATGTCCTTTTAAAATTTGCCCAAGCTAATTGTCTTTATGAAAACAGACTTCTATTCAAGTAAATTCCCCTGACAAAAATATTTGTCAAATATTATAGTGTAATTCACTCTATCATGTCCAGTCTCAGCCTAATAATGCACAACTCCCAAGAGCCAAGTATATTTCATGAAGCTTACGATTACTTTTATAAAAGTTGCAGTAAAGTACAATGATTTTTAATGGCATCAATGATACTGTTGTACATATCGGTTTCAGTTTTGAAGTAGACTTAAGTTCAAAGACCCATGGGGACTATTCTCCTCTCGATGCACTTGTGTTACTTCCATTAATGCTAATGGGACAGACAAATGCTGCTCTGGAGGAGAATGTATCTGCCCTTAGGAGGTAACAGGTTTTAATTAGTAATGTTTTGAATCACACAAAAGCAGCTTGCTCTCTGTAAACAGCAAGTGTTCTCAGAGACGAGAACAGGGACCACAGCCTGGGGTTGCCGACACGGAGTCTTCACATCAGAGCTTTGTAAGTGGCGAGAACACGTGGAGCTCGTGTCAACTGAAAATGAGAGAAGGGATCTTGATTTGTTGAAATAAAATCACAGAACTAAAGCAGTACTTATTACATCTCCAAGTGCTTGAGTGCCAAGTAGATCTCTATAATGGCTTATTATAATGACTCTGTCTTTAAAAGGGAAATTCAGTTAACACGATACTCTGGAAGTAATTGCCTGATGGAGTAGGGTCCACCTTGTATTTGATTGCAAGCTTTAAACATAAAAGGTGAGAGTCTCGCAAGACTTAGCCAGCTGGGTGTCCGGGGTTGATGTGCTAAAGTGTGGGCAACAGAGCACTCTTCTGGGGAAGCGGTTCTTAGGCCGTGAAAACAGACACTGGGTGAAGGGAGCGGCACACGAAGGAGCCAGCACCCGGCTTGCGGCCGCTCCGTGTCCGCCTGGGCAGGTGTCTCAAACATGGCTTCAGAGCGACGAGGCTGTATAAATCTCTAGCTGGCTTGCAAGAAACCTATAATTTTTTTTATTTTTTAAGGGGAAATATATTTGACATATGACGTTATGTAAATTTAAGGTGTACAACATGTGGATTTGATACATTTATGTAGTATGATATGATTGCCGTTGTAGCAATAATTGGAACCTCTCATGTCACATAATTAAAATTTCTTTTTAGTGATTGAAATACTCAAGATCTAACAAAAATAAATAAATAAAAACACATATACTGTAAAAAAGAAACTTATATGTGAAAATACAGTTTTTGGGTGTGACTATTTATTCACCCGAGATAATATACCACAGATTTCAATTAGAACTTTAAGAATATAATATATCCAAGACAGAATTTTTAGAAGTAAATCTGTCACAAAGTGAGATAGATTTATATTTATTGCCTAGTTTACATTTTGTAAGTCTAGACCTAAATCATCACAGACTTTGTGTTAACATTTAACGTATCAGCCTGGTTTTATCTCTGAAAAGTTGACTGAATTAGTGCAACAATAATATACAAGTAAGAGAAGTAAGTGTGGTTTTCTTCCTTTTAAAAAACAACTTTTTAGATATAGGGAGGTTAACAGATGCTTGACTCCGATGCCTGGAACGAGAAACTCATTGCTGGAAAGACCTGGCATTTGGAGGAGACTCTGACTGGAATAACATTCTACTGGTTATGAGCTTAAAACTTTTTTCCATATAAATATTTGGAGAGTACTTTACTTTTAAAGAGACTTTGAAGAAATTCAATTATAGAAGAGGATACTTTTTGCCAGTTCACAAAGAAAAATGTAAATATGTAAGATGCACAACGTATTTCTATTTGTTCTTGCTGCCGCTGTCTTACTTCCCCTCCTATGACTCAAAAAAAAAAAAATCCCGTTTATGTATTAAGCTTGTAGTAAGAGAATGTCATAGGCACATTGTCAAGCTCATGAATTCATTATCACATATATTCAGGCTGGAGATGTGAGGTGTAATGTACTTTTCTCTGAGGTCCCTCCAAAATATCCACTATGCTGTCGGGAGAATTTCATTTAGACCCAGTTTCCCCAGATCTTTAAATGCTTTAGACAATTACCTCTGTTTCCTCCACATTTCCTCTCCTGACTTACTAGAGACCATAAATGCTACTAACTTTGAAGTGTCTATTTATGTCACTCTACAAACCATTACCCTCCCCTACCATCCAACAAAAGTTGGGGTTTTAAGTTTACACGTTGGAAACAGCCTGTTAAAGTCTTTTCAAGCTTGAAAGAATTCCACTTCGCAACACATCAGGAGAGGTCTTATTTCTACCCAGATAGTAGCAAGCCTCTGAGTGCGAACTCCTTGGTGGCATTTCAGTTTGGTTGCGTCATCTACACTACTTTTGATTTATTTTCTCCCTTTTTCGCTTGATGCCTTTCCACCCCAAATTTTTTTGCATCACAAAAAAAAAAATTCTCAGAGCACCTCAGGGACACATCCTGTGAAAACATTCTGGATTACAGAATTCACTTGGGAAATGCAGGGATAGGCTTGATTTGGGATATTTAAGCAAATTCATGGCCCTGGTAATTTCGTCACATAAATACCAGACACTTTAAGATTGTGACACCCAAATTATTCTGCCATTGTTGTTGCTTGCTGTTTGGAGCAATGGGTGAAACCCGTTATTATGCTCCCAGGGGCTCCCAGTGGCAGAGCAATCACAGGTCCATTGATGGGATCTGAGCACAGAGACTAAGAGAACTACTCTACCAGCCTCTGGACTCGTGTTCCACTAAAACATACATAAACTTCTGGTTTAGGTGACTCTAGCTTTTGGGATTCTGGTACAGCACCTTAGTCTGCACACTAATAAAATTTGTAAGAAAACTGAGAAGGGAAACCATCCTTTGGACTGTAGACAACGTTCGGGTGAAGGCAGGAGGTGGACAGGCAGAGGAGTGTCTGAGGCTGGGGCAGGGGCTCCTCACTTGGGACCACACCGGTGAGAGTGTGTCTTCGAAGATGTTGCTTAGCGTGGTTCTCACTGTCTCAAGGTTTGGAGAGATTTAGCTGGTGGAAGGCAGCCCTCAAAAACCTGCAGCTGCGTAGTCAGGGCCTGACGCTGGTGGTGCCCTGTGCATTGTATTGTGACACCATAGAACTTCATGGGTTGGTCCCATCTTCTTTACTAGAGTGGGAGTTACTTGAGGGCAGGCTCTGTGTCTCCCACTGTGGTGGTGTTTAACGTGTGTGCCAAACGTGTGTTTCCTATTTAGTAGGGTCTCAGTAGGGAAGGTTTGTTGAATCACTTAAGTGGATGATATACACATTAGAGCAAGAGTTAAATAACTATAAATACCCAAGTGCAATGACTGTCTTTCTCATTCACAGACTGAAAAGAAATAACTTGCAAAATCCTCTATGTTAGCCTTAATTTTTAAAGATAAGGAAACTGAGGTCTAAAGAGGTAAAGTAACTTGCCCAAGGGTAAGCCCAGCACTACTACCCAAACCTTCTGTCTTCTGAGGATCACTGTTCATTGAACTGACTGTTGTTCCATTCAGAAGCTGCTCGTGGGTTAGCTCACAGACGTAGGACTAGCCTGTTCTGCCCTTCACATCTAAAGGGTCATACATATAATAAAACATTTTTAAAAGAAATGTTCTTTTTATTTTTTAAGCAGGAGAAAGTGTTTTTTTCCAGAGTAGTTATAATTTGGCAAGATTAGGAGGATTCTTTGGAAAAAGTATTTTTATTCCTTCAGAAGAGGTATTACCTAATGGACTCTTGCTCTATTTATGCTTAGCGGGATCCCTAGGAAGAGAATCTAGAACTCTAAGACGTATTCTGGAGGTGAAAGGAATCCCGTTACTCTTAGCATTACAATGCTGTTGTGAAAGGATGTGGGGACTTTTGGAAGGGAGTATAAGTTGAATTCACAATGAAAATAATCACGATAAACTTTAGTAATAATCCAGTGATAGAAAGTCAGGTTGTGTCACTTCAGACTCCTTGGGTTCTGGATGATACCATGTCCAGTTGTCCTGGAAGGCTCCTGACTACCCAGAAGCTGTACTCTAGGACTCTGCCTATATTTCACAATGCATCCTACTGTGTCTTTAGTGGGTTTTGTCTTCTGGAAAAGTATCAATGCATTAAGGAAACAGTGACCTGTTACCTGGATATATTACCTCTGAAAGGCTTTTTGAAAATCCCCACTGGACTTTTATTTCTGAGAGACTAACTTGGCTCATATGAATATTTAAATGCTTCCTAAAGCTTGCTAGTGCAAGACATGGTTTACAAAAAAGAAAAAAAAATCCACTGGCCGGGTAGCTCAGTTGGTTATAGTGTTGTCTTGATATGTCAAAGCTGCATGTTCAATCTCCAGGCAGGGCACCTACAAGAATCAACCAATGAATGTATAAATAAGTGGAACAACAAGTCAGTGTCTCTCTCTCCCCTTTCCTCTCTCTCTAAAATTAATAAATGAAATAAAAAAAATTAATTCTTCCTGATAAAGGGGTGGTGGTAGTGGGGCAGTGCTGAGGGAAGAGAACCAGTGGGCGCTCAAAAGCTTAAAGCATGTCTAAATGAAATGTAATTATGTAAATGGTAAAGCTTTTTCTAATTTGCTTTCTCATTCCATCAGTAAACTTTGGTCTAGTTGTTATTGCTTTTGGCCAAAGGCCAGTACATGCTTTACTGAGCATTGAGCAGGTTCAGTATGATCTTCAGAATAAATTACAATTAAAACAATATGGTTGTGCAATACATTCCAAGGACTAAACTAGCTAATGGGTTAAACAGGGTACAGGTTTTGATTTCAACTAGCAAGCTTATCCCTAATATTGGCCAAAGTCCTAACAAACATGGGTTAACAAAGACTCAGAGGCTCCCAGTGGCAGAGGGATCACTTACAGCAGGGAGGGACATTTGCTTTTCTTTCTTTTCCTGTGGGTTGATCCCGTCCAGGCTGCCAGTGTATGTCAGCAAGTTCACAGACTTTAATTCATTGTAGGCCCCAAGTTATTGCAAAGCAGCACACTTCCAAGAAGGGACATGTTACCGAAACCCAAATGGACGTAACGGGGCACCAGTACTAATCAAGTCTCGCAGTGGTACCACCCATAGTCACTAGAATGATGCTACCAAGACTCTTGGCATTTCTATGGTGACATTTCCTAGATTATTTGGCACATTCTGCAGGACACTCTTTTTCACAAAGGCTTACCTTAGCTTAGGTGTAAGCTAAAGGTAAAGATATCTGGGGAGAAGGACCAAGGCTGGGCTGTCAGTTGGGGCCTTCTAAACACTTGCTGTTTTTTTCTTAGAAGTAAAATTTGCACCATGGTGTTAAACTCTGTGTTGTTATTGGTGAGCGCTCCTGCCTCTCGGTGTTGTGGCGTACAGTCCTCCAAGCCCAGAGTGGCTCAGAGGACCCGGGCCTCTGGGCATGAATCAGTGGGGAACATGGGATCCTATTACTTAAAAAGATGGTCATGTTGGAGACATGTTATTTGTCTCTTTGGGGTGGGTCCCAATTGTTAGATTCTGGGTGGTCAGGGACACAGTGAATTTTTATGCCTTGTAATCCAACTTCTTCTCCTCTCTTTTTCATTCTTAGGGAGAGAGGTAAGGTGTAGAGAACCCCTTCAAAATATAGTGGCATAATATAGCAACCATTTTATTATGCTCATTGCTTCTGTAAGGAATTCAGAAAGGACAAAGGGCTCTTCTTTGTTTCGCATTGTCTGAAATGTCGCAGACAACTAACTGGAGGTGTCTCAGATGGTTGAGGGTGAAATAGCTGGGGCTGGGAATCACTTCCAAGGTGGCTTCTTTATTTACGTGTCTGGCACCTTGGCTGGGGTCATTGAAGGACACCCTGCTGGGGCCGTTCACCTGAGTGTCTATCTGTGGTTTCTTCAGAATGGTGGCGTCAGGGTAGTTAGACTTGTCACCTGGTAGCTCAGAGCTCCATTGTGAATATTCCCGCGAACAGCATGGAAGCTGTGTGGCCTTTTATGACCCAGCCTGGGAGGGCACTAGCTTCACTTCTGGCATTCTTTATGAATCACAGTAGATACAGGCCTTCCCCAACTCACAGAGAGGAGACACAGGTCCCACCTCCTGTCATGGAATTTTCAGCCATGCTCATCTCTATATGACTTTTCAAGTTGGTCTGGGAAAGCTCCAAGCACCTATGGTGGCTGTGGGCTAGAACAGCCCATTCATGAGCAAATCTGTTTCTTTTTAATCCTACCCTAAGGTAGGGGACTGCCCCCTCCCGCCCCCCATCACTAGTTAGGGCAAAGACTGAGTTATTGAAACAGAGACATCCCAGAGTATAGTGACTCAGATAAGATAGAAGTGTATTTTCTCTCATGTGATGGGCCAGATGTAGGCAGTGAGACCCAGAGAAGGCATGCTTCTGCTCCATAGGGGTGTTCGGGGACTCACATCTGTTCAGTCTTGTCGTTTCGGCTCTCCTGGGGCATTAGCCTCTTCCTCGTTGTTGCAGGTCGCTTATCATCGTGTTTTTCATTCTAGCGCGTGGGGAGGGGCAAGAGAAAGTGGAAGGTAACAACTTCCTTTTATGAAAGTGACAGAGAAGTTGCACACATCACTTCCATTCACAATTTATTGGCAATAGTTTTGCCACAGGGATATGCTTAGCTAACAAGGAAAATGGGAAATACAGTCTCCAGCTGGCTGTCTATAGGCCCTGACAAAAGTTGTGTGTGCGTAGGATCCTACCACTGGAAAGAAAAAAAGAAGAGTGGATACTGGGGAGATAGTTTGTAGTTTCTACTCCCAACTTTTAAAGCATCTCCAGAATATTTGCCAGGCATATTTAAGAACAGAGGTTGGCAAACTTTTTCTGTAAAGGGGCGAATACTACATATTTTAGGCTTTCCGGGCCGTACGGTCTGTCTGTATTAGTTTCCTGTTGCTGCTGTTACTAATTACCGCAAACTTTGTAGCTCAGAACAACAGAACTTCATCTTATAGTTCCGTAGGTTAGAAATCTGACACAGGTGTCACTGAGCCAAACTCACAGCTGTGTTACTTTCTGGAGGCTCTAGGGGAGGGTCAGTTTCCATCCTCATTGGAGTTGTGGACAGACTTCAGTCCCTTGCACACAGCCTCGCACATCACAGAACCAGCACGGCAGCATCAGTTCCTGCTCACGCTGGCATCTTTCTCTTTGGTCACGGCTAGGGAAAGATCCTCCGCTTTCAGGGACCCATGCGATTAATCTGATCCACATAAAGTAACATATTTACAGGTTCTGGATTTTATGATGTAGACAGTTTGGAGAGGCATTTAACTCATCTATTGCGGCTAACATGTAGCCATAGACAACATGCAAATGAATGGGCGTGGCTATGTTCCAATGAAACTTTTATTTACAAAAGCAGACGGTGGGTGGTATTTTGTCTGCGGGCTGCAGTTTGCCAGTCCTCTTTCAAGGGTAAGGAAACCAGTTGCTGACTTAGGCTCTCAGGCAGTGGAACTCTCCTGTCTCCACTCCCCTGGCAGTTGGTATGCCATCTTCCCTGTTATCAGGGCGGCAGTCACTTCTAAGTTGTCTTTATTCTGACTTACAATTACTTCTTCAGTGTCTGGTTTTTGTCTCCAGATTGTGAGCACATTGAATGCAGGAGTCTTGTCTACTTCATCTTTGTACTTTCCCTAGTGCTTAACAACATCTAGCACATAGTAGGTACTCAGCAAATATTCAGCAAATAAAGGAAACCTTAAGTAATAGTTAAAGGAGGGAGGCATGAGTTGAAACATAAACACACAAGCACAAGTATTTTTTGTGTGTGTGCTGGGAGAATATATTTTCTCTGGGCAGATATTCAGTTGGTGAGGTTTGACTATTTGGGTTTTATTCCACTGGTTAAGTCTGACAGACCTGCCAATTCACATAAGGGTTCCTAAAGATAGACCTTTTAAAAAGTTTAAACAATTGTTTTGTTGCCTTAATGAATATTAAAGGGCAAAGTTAGAAGCATACATAGCTGGTGGAGTCAGTACTATGCATTTGACAGACATTTCATTTCTGCCTGCTTTTGCCAGAATAACAACGTGACCATAAGGAAATTTGAAAATGGAAATAATATTTTCCTGAGTGTTTCCCCAGATATTGGACTTCAGTGTGGGTTGAAAAGTGCACAGAAAGGTTTTTGACCTGCCAAGCCATGAGTTCAGCTGTTGTAGGATAAACACAGACCCCTGATGATATTAACAACATCTGAGGCCGAAGTGGGCCAGGAACCCATCTCTGCCTTATTGATGCAAAGTGTTCTCACACTCACAGCCTGTAGCCAAAATAATAACTTCATCGGTGTATAGGTATTTGAGATCTTTAACTGAAAGGCATTTTTTTTATGTGAGGTATTATAAGAACAACTCCTTTCATTCCAGATGTTTGATGAAATTCAGATACACAGAGGGTACTTTATCCAATGACTGAGGACCAGTGTTGGGTTGGAGCCCAGCATGGGTACTTATTAAGTTAAATAACTGTGTAAGACATGGCCATATGTCTACTCCACCAATTGAAATTGACTCGAGTCTTAGGTAGACTGAAGAAAAAAAGCCTCGATTCTTAGCGTGAATGTTATGCATTTAAAGAGCTCACTTACACTTATATTTCCACTTCAAGGTGGTAGGTCTAGAATTCTCTAAGCTCACTCCCAGTCTAAGAGAACCTTTCACATATCTTACCTCATCTGTTTTGCCTTCCTGGCTTCTATCAATAAACCTCTTTCCCTCAAATGATTGTCAGTGGCATGCTCTGTATGTCCACTGAATCATTGCTCTTGCTGATAAAAAGGTAAGATATCAGACTGAAGCCTAGTTTTCTGAGAATGCCCTTATGCTGACATCGAGCCATTACAAGCGGACTTTGGAGCACAGGCCCGCAACCCACAACAGGGTCCTGCTCGTGTCTTAAAGCTTTTATGCTAAAATGATTGGCCCCACTGAAGTCTACACTTACTGTTTCTGTTGCTCTCTCTGCTTTTCTCCCTAACTTAATATGTTAGGGAGAAACATAGTATGTTAATATAACTTGTACAAAAAAATGGAAGTCAAAGCTCTTTAAAAAAAACCAAAGACCCATCTGATATGATGTACCCTTCCCAATGCTTTTTAAACTATCAGCCAGCCCCTTAACTCCTTCTGTGAATTTAGCATGAAATTGATATTTTCTTTGGCACAGCCTTGTGATTTGCGGGGCATGCTATGCATGCCATACCAACTCCTCTCTCCTGGTCTCGTATCATCCAGAAATTCTCAAAAGTATTACCTGTCAGACCTGGATGTTATAGTAGGTAATTCTTTGAATTCCTGTGCTGGGTGTGGACAGGTCACATTGATTGAAAGTATGTGGTTTTTCAAAAATACCTTCCAAACGAATCTTCACCAATTTTAGTTTGATGTTTTCTCTTTCTGTGGCAGTCTTTATATTTTTATTATTTTTGATCTTAGGTTACTTTTATAAACTAAATGCAATGAAAGGAAGAGACTTTAGGTTTTTGTCTTTGTAGGGTCATTTACTGTTCTGGGCTGAATTGTGCCCATCCCCTCCCGTTCGTGTGTTGGAACCCTAACACCGAGCACCTCAGAATGTGCCTGTATTTGGAGACAGGGCCTTTAAAATGGCAACTAGAGTAAAACGAGGTCACATGGGTGGGCTCTAATCCAAGTTGACAGCTATCCATCCACATAGGAAGAGATTAGATTAGGGTACAAACACAGGCACACACACACTCAGAGGGAGAGCCCAGCGAGGACAAAACCAGAAGACCGCCATCTACCAGCCCAAGAGAGAGGTCTCAGAAAAAACCCAGGCCTGCCATGCCTTGATCTTGAGTTTCTAGGCTCTAGAACTGTGAGGAAATTAATTTCTGTTGTTTAAGCCACCCAGTCTGTTGTATTTGTTATGGTAGCCTTAGCAAACTAATACGTTTACTATTAATTTTGTTCTTTTTCCCTAATGAACACTGATCATGCAGTCAAAGTTTGTATATTATGCTGTGGGACATCTGGGCAGCCTGTTGTGAACCACAAGGAAGTGAGATAATCTCATCAGGTAGGGTCTTCATGACTTGGTTTTTAAGAGCACCCAGCAGAGTGACTAGAAACTTCTGTTATTACCAGTGCCATTCATAACTGTGATCTTAAACCATCCTGAAGGATGATTTAGTATGGATGTGACTTTTCTAGACAGTAAATTTTATAGAATGAGTTACAAAGCGCTGTCTTGGGGAAACCCAAAACCATATTTGTGACAAACGTGTTTGGCCCAATTAGTAGTTTCTTTTTTTTAAGATTTTATTTATTTATTTTTAGAGAGAGGGGAAGGGAAGAAGAAAGAAAAACATCACTGTGTGGTTGCCTTCTCTACTGGGAACCTGACCCACAACCCAGGCACGTGCCCTGAGATTTGAACAGGCGACCATTTGGGTCACAGGCTGGCACTCAATGCACTGAGCCACACCAGCCAGGGCAGTAATTTAAAACAAATTCAGCCACGTAAAAATCCAAATTTCCTGCTGCTCTTAAAAATTTGAAATGTCTACCCTGCTTTTCTGTGGACAAAGCTGAGCAACAGCTGCCCTCTTAGTTGAGTGCTGCTCTCCAGAACGCCATACCCTCCCCAGCACTGACACTAACACCTGCCTGCTTCACTGGTTACCCCAGCTGCGTAGTCCAGGTAGTGGAACCGAACACACTAGTGGCTGCTGGACGGTCAATCCTGAAAGATGCTTATTGAAGAAGGCGTTCCGAGGTGAGAAGTTTTTGTGGAAACGCCACAGCATTTATATGAACTTCCTTGGAGATTTTGTGTTCATTAACACACAGGAGGGGCAAAAGTGGGTTTGCAATTGTTTTTATGAAAAATAATGCAGTTATTAATAAATAATAGAAGAATAAACTATTTCACGTACAACTGTAAGCCCATTTTTGCCCCGCCCTGTATTAAAAGACCTGAGAAGTTCTGTAATAGAGAACTCTATTTAACTTTGTCCCCCAGCATTTTACTTCCTTATTTGACTAGGAAACCCCATTACTTTGAGTAACATGTATTTGACATCCCACGGAGTTAGTGTCCAGTGGAACACACTTTGGAAAAATGCTGAAATAGATTCTTACAGTCTGGTTCTACCAGAAGGCAAAAGAATGAATTAGAGAATTAGAATTCTGTAAATTACTAAATAATTTGCATATTCATGAAAGACTACTTGAAAAGTAAATGTGAAAACAAAATAAATGTAGTTATTTTTATAAAGGAGCAACATTAGTTTTGTGATGTTATTTGACACATCAAGGGCATCTGCATAAATGACCACAAGCCAAGTGAAATGTTTTGTTCATTGTGAAAGAAAAATGGATTTTAGATTTGAGAGAACTGTATTCCAATTACTTTTGTTGTGCTTCAGTGTCTTTGTTATTGCACCACAGTGAATGTATCACTCTCTTCATATTTCAGGTTAATGATCTGATTGGACTGTAAACATTTTGTTAGACAAAACTTATACCCATTATACTTGCATTCATTTAAAACAAGGAATACGTGCAAACGAACCCAGATATCCTTTTGTATTAGCTGTTTTATTAGAGTAATAATGTGTGAATCCTGATTTGCATATTCAACTGAATGATTGCAAACAGTTTTTGACACGTAAATTCACGGCTTTTCTACTTGCTTCCACTGAGTTTGGCAACAGCGAATTGGTCTATTTGAGTTATCCTCCTTTGATTTCTCCAAGAAAATCAATATAATAAAGTAATTCTTTCCTGCCATCCTATTCTTTGCTAAGCTCTTCTGAGAACAGGCAGAAGGTGTTTTTCCTTCAATTATTTCAGGCTTGTTTGCATTAAATCCTTTCCAACAGGCGCCAGTAAATGTGTTCCCTTAATAAGGATGTCTCCCTTTGAAATAAGCTAAATAAAATTTTACATTTAAGGTGAGTAAGAACCAGTTATGGAGAAAATTGCTCAATATCTGTTCTATTCTAATTTCTTTTTCCATGCAAAGCATGCTGCAGCTCTATATTGAGGAACGAGTGCGATGATGTGGTATGCATAATTCATGCCTCTGGGCGGCACGCACTTATTTTTTCCATCAGAATTCCACATATTTAGATAAGGTCAAAGATTATTCTTTACTGCTATCCATAAAAGTTATTTTTAAAAACTATGACCTACAATATGTAGATATTTAATTTCTCAGAAGAATGTTTGATTGTTGTACTCTTACAAGGTTTTTCCTTGTAGATACTTTAGATTTTGTTTGTTTTGTGAGTTTTGTTTTGTTTTGTTAGATGGTATGGTTTCATTTATTTTTGTCAATGGCATCCTTGTTTGCAAATATTCCTAGAATGACAGCCTACATACTTATTAGGAATTAAGGCAAAATCATACCACTTCATTCCCAAAGAGTTCATCATTTTGTGGATTTTCTTGTATTGCTCTCTTTACCAAGATGGTATTTTAATGATAAGAAAAGTACAAGTCTTCCACTACATAAAGTCCATTTCCTATTTTCCTTTTTTTTAAACTCCATTCTCTTGCTACTATTACAGATATTTTAATATCTTGTTAAGACTGTTGGTCTTCTCTATCTGAATAGCCACAGGCATTTTCAGCTCAGTGTGTTTATAGCTAAATCCATCATCTTCCTCCCCAAACATGGTTTCACCATGTAATGAGTTGCAGAAAACTAGAGACCTGAGTGCCATCTTTGATTCCTCATTCTTCTTTGCTTGACGCATGCAGACAACAGCCAAATCTTGTCAGTTCCACTTTCTCAATATCCCTCAAATCTGTCCTTTGCTGCTTATTTACTCACCATTGCCACTTCCTACTCAAGACTCCGTCATTTCTTTCCTGGATTACCTGGTAACCTCACATGCACACATGTGTGCACATATGGCGAGCATTTCTCCTGCCCACAAACACTAAACCTACTGTCAACGTGGTTGGAGGGGCTGCAGAGAAATTCCTGTCTGGCCTGTTCCCTTGTCCAGTCTTCTCAATTGATCACAGTTATTGAGCGTTTGCCAGGTGAAAGGGCCACTCTATTATGAGAATTGAAGAAGTTGTGATCTCTGCCTACAGATAATTTAGATAACCTGGTAGATTGTCATGGGAGGGGGCATGCAGATGGGCGCTCATGGACAGCACTGACCGTGTCTTAGCCACTGTGGCCATATTTCTGCCTTAACACCTTTGTTGGAAAAAATATCAAAAGGAGCATATGGCCTTTAAGATGTTCCTAATTTGCCACCTATTATATAGTAATATTCTCAAGCATGAATTTTAATCTTTGTGATTAGGATTTCAACAGTTAGGGCTGCATCTGATTTCAAGGAACACCCAAAGGTCAACACAATACTAAAATTGTTTTATCTCTGCTTGGTGGTCTGGTGGTTATGAGCCGCACTACTGCATTCTGTTTTCTTCTTAAGGTGACTCAGGGCTCCGAACTATAGCCACATCAGGGAAGGAGAATTTGGGGATTACGTTGTGCAATTCAATTCTCCCTGAGATACCTTCCCAATAACAGTGGATTTTCCTGAGGATCCTGGACACATAACCCATACCATTAGATTTTATGTATTTTTTCCAGATGGTTTCCAAGTTATCAGGGAAAGTTTCATATCCACAGAGTTGTCAGCATACCCCTTTCCTCTCCTGTACCTTGACACCCCCCGGCCACCCTCCCTTTCCATTCCATGCTCAGAGGATTCCAGGAATAGAGCAGCAGCATTCCCATTAAACAGGAGCAGATAACTCAGATCAAATCTCCATGGTAAATCGACTTCTCAGCATCTGGTGCCGTTCCTTTAATGAAGCCTTTTTCTCTCCATGATATGAATCCATTAGACACTGAGAAGCCAGAGTATGTAAAATATTTTGTTTATCTGGCCCTTCTCAAAGGTACTGTCTGTCATCATAGATGTCTGCAGTAAATATAGCAACAGCATCACTGGATGTGTGAAGCGATTAGATTTATGAGGCACATAAACTGCAAAGCTTCTAATAACCATAATTTCTAACTTCAATCATAATACCAGTATTAGTGTCATGGTTTCTGGAGGATTTTATGTTTCTAAAAATATCCTAATTGTGGTTACCGTGTTTACCCTGTAATTCCTTTAATTTGAAATTTAAAGGGCTCTGCCGGAGATGAAGTCGGTGAGAACAGTCCACCGTTCTGCAGTGTTCATATGGGCAGTGGGGCAAGATGGATGGCCTGTCTTGTGTGTTTTGCAATTAAATTAGATAAATTTCCTTGGGAAAAAGAGAGTCCACACTAATAAGGAACAACTGATGACAAAATCAAATGTGTGGGAGGGGAATGAAGGGTAGGATCTTCACCCTGACCCCGATTTCCTACCCCCACTGGCTTTCCCCAGGGAGATTCTGTCTGAATGCCTTTAACATGATCTCCTTCTAATTATTTGGCATCATTTGAAAAACCTTTGAAAGGATGCCAGCCATCAGTCAACTTTGCTTTTGACGCAGGCCTGAGATATTAGTTAGGTGCTTGACACAAGATTTTTGGCTTGTGAAGTCTCTCTTTGACCTTCAGGGATAAAAGGAGGGCAGCCCTCTTAGCTCCCCTCGGGTTTCTTAGAATACACACACACCAGCAACGGCTGTTTTCGCATCTTTGTAGAATTTGGCAGATTTGAAGCATACCTTGGATTTAGCCATTGAAAGTTGATTCCATACATACGTCACTGAGTTTAAGACCCTGACAGGTGACATGATGGCCTCTGGCCGGAGGCAGGGACACTTGTTCAATGGATATTTTTAAAAACTTTTTTTTCCTGAATAGAGACAATAAAAATTTGTCATGTAACATTCAAATGACAGAGATGTAAATAAATAATTTTACCCTCTAAAGATAACCACTGTTAATAGCTTGGTGTATATCATTTCAGGCTCTTTCCTAATAATATCCAAATGCCTTATTATCTTAAACAAATGGAATAACGCTATGCATACTGTTTTATGCCTATCTTTTAAATTTAATAATATACCATGGACACTTTTCTGGGGAAGTGAATACATATTTATCTCAGCCTTTCCAACTCTTCCATGGCATTCCATAGTATGGTCATACCATAATTTCCTTACTGCCCCAGTGCTGGGAAGTACTGTATAGCCTCCAGTGTTTTGTTCCTGTAAATGGTGTTGCTAAGAACATCTTGGTCCATACTGCTTTAGAGGCTAATGAGATTATTTCTGCAGGATAACTTCCTAAAAGTGGAATTAAAATCTTCATAACGATTATCAAATTGATAGATTATATGTTTGAAAGTTGCTTTTAAATTGTGTACTTCCTTCCAGTTTTACCAACAATATGTAAAAGTGCTGTTTCTCCACACTCTGACGTGACAATTAGTCATTTCAGTTACGTCTAAGCTACCCCTTTACTCTTTGCTGGATGCTCAGATAAAACGGTCTCACTGTTGTAGTATTACTTGGATTAACAATAACATGGTGAATTTTTCCATGTAGATATGTTTTTTATTCTCTATTCATATTATTTTTCTATTTTCTATCAGCTGTCATCTTTTTCTTATTAATTCATATGTACTTTTTATTTATTATATTTATGATGGAAGCTGCAAATAATTTTCTAAGTGTTTTATTTATTTTTCAACTCTACGATGTGCTCTATCAGAAAGACATTACATATTTTTTTGGCAAAATCTACCAATCTTGCACTTTGTGATTTCTTATCTTTGTGTCCTGATAAGAAATATGTCTTGCACCTTAAGATGATAAGCATTTTCCCCTATATTTACTTCAAGTAATTCTCTAGTTTTTAGTAAATCATTACTTCATAAGAATAAAATAGATAAAAATCTAACTTATTGTTTTCCTCCAAATGGTTATTAATAGGCTCCACCTTATTTAATGAGTTTGTCCTCCTTTTCTTACTAAATACTATACTTAATAGTCACTAAATTTCCATGTATTCATGGATTTGTTTCTACATTCTCTGTTCCACTAATCTATCCATATCAGTGTCATGTTTTAATTATAATATCTTTAGAATATATTTGAATCTGGTAGTACAGATTCCTCCCCATTATATTTAATTTTCAAAAATTTATCAGGTATTTATCTAAGCATTTACTCTTTCAGATTAACTTTATTATCAATTTGTAAGGTTTGACTAAAATTGGAATTTTCAGAATTTCATTAACATAGTTTATTTTGAGAATTGTCATTTTCTTCTAAGGGTATTTCTCTGTCTTGAGTATGTTGTGAGAACTAATTGCTGTCCCCAAATGTATGTGTGAAAATGGTAGCCAAAAATAATGTCATAAAAATGTGGGTTTTGAGAAAGATAATGTTAATGACTATCTAGAAAACGACAGCTAAGTCAAAGCAATAGTGATATGGGAAAATGGAAAAGGGCATAGATGGAGGGAAGAAAGTATAGAGGGAGTGTATGATGTGAGAGTGAGGAGAGAATGGAAGTGAGCATAGAAGGAGGAAAAGTGAGAAGTAAGAAACCAAGGAGAAGGATTCACTGAAGAGCAAGGCAGAAGCATTGACCTGTGGTGGCTGGGCCGGGAAGGGCTAGAAGGGCTGGAGTGGATTCCTCAGTCTCATTCATGTTACGTTGGGCTGCACAGAACTTGTTGAGCGATGGCCCAGTGGCTCTGGGGATACAGTGGCCTCCGGTGCTGGGGGCTGAGCCTAGGGAGGCAGAGGTGAATGTGCAGTCCTTTTGCCCATGCCTTTGCTTGTCCAGAAAGAATGTTGAGTTCATTCAGCATAGGGAGAAAAAAGATGGATGGGGCAGGGTGGGGCAAGGTAACATGGACAAGCGAGAGGGCCCAGATCAGAGAATGGAGGAGGACTTTAGGTGGAACCCTGCCCAGGGATACAGGCCCAGTGCAGACCCAGCCTGAACACTAAGGTCAAGGGCTTGAATAGGAACATTTCTGATCATGGGACTTTGTTAAGTCCCCCGCCCAATCCACCCTTTTTTTTTTTAAGTCTATGTATTTATTATTTTTTTAAGATTTTATTTATTTATTTTTAGAAAGAGGAGAAAGGAGGGAGAAACAGCAATGTATGATTGCCTCTCACACAGCCCTCACTGGGGACCTGGCCTGCAACCCAGGCACGTGCCCCAACTGGGAACCAAACCGGGACCTCTCGGTTCCCAGCCTGCACTCAATCCACTGAGCTACATCAGAGGGGCCCAACCCACCCCTTTTTGCTTCCCTTTTCCTGGGGCCTGCTATGGGGCTGTTTGTGTGCAGCATAACTTGCCCAGTCTACCTGTACCTGATTTGTGTGGTGGTGGCACTTGACCAAAGCTGGGCCATGCACTCACTTCCCTAGGGGAGTTGGGATAGAGGGAGCAGATGGATATTTTTCAAAGCAACTGCATCTCAACATATAAATGTCTGGTGGTCTTGATGACTTGTACTTCAGCATGAGGATTGAGAGGCAGAGAAAAACAATCTCCTTTAGGAAAGAATAAAACATATACACAGAAAGAACAGAGACCAATTTTCCCTTCCAGCTTGTTTTTGAGACCCAGCTGCATTCTACACTTTGAGCTTGCTAGAATACTCCAGGATTTCCCCTTTTGTAAAAAAGCTGCCTCAAACTGAGTTTGTGTTATATAAATTCCTAGAGGTCTTAAATAATACAGTGGCTAAGGAAAGTAGGGTGGCAAAGCTATGAATTTCCGTTTTAATAAGAATCCAGGATCTCAATCAACAGACTAAAACATCATTGGTAGAATTCCAGGAAGCAGGATTCAACGGGTTAGATCTGGAATTAGAAGTTAGGGCTCTGCATTCAACTAGATCATGCTTGATAGCTGGGGCTGGTGGGAAGAGCATTGGGCAGAGAAGAAGGCCAGGGCTAAGGCCACAGAATTCCGTAGCCTTGAATGAGAACTGCTGGACCTCTATGGATAAAACAGGGCAATTGTGCCTGCTTTATGGTCCCAGCTACACAGAAATGATCTGCAATGTGTGGCAGGGACCAGATGCATTCCGCGGGCTGTGAAATACTATCTTCATGGAAGTCATTGCTGGACCCGCCTCGTAGAACCTGTATTATGATGCAGTGCTCTCTGGGGTAACATGCTTGGAAGCTCAGTAGCTGATGGACATGCGATAATGTTCTATGGTGGGAAGTAGGGTAAGAGGCACAGGGTAAGGCTGGGGTCCCCTGCAGGGCCTCCGGGTAGTACAACCGCAGAAGGTGCCATTCTTACTCTACTCAGTTGGAACGATGACCTCTGGAACACAACAAAGAACACCACGATGAAGCCCCCCAGAAGTGTGTGATGTGGCAGTCCTGGTCCCAGGGTCACATCTAAAGAGAATGAACTCCTATGCGTGGAGTGCTGGACATAGATAAATATAAAAACCACGTTCAACTGGAAGAATTTCTCTGGCAGCCTCATCACAGCTGTGTTGTCCAAACCTTTGGGAAAAGGTGAAAACATTAGGAAAAGCATGGATCTGGCTGGTACTTGAAGGCATGCACCCCATAAACTGTGTCAGCACCCCATAAACATGCCACTTTTAATGATGAGTGCATGTCCCTTATTCACTACCATCATTTATTCTACCACAAAATCTCCCGGAACTTTGTTTCTAGAATTCCTTTTATCTTAACCATTAAACCAACCTGGGGGAGATATTGAGGTCAGTAGTCCTGGACCTGAGTCATATCTCCCCCTGACCTCACCTTAGTAGTCATCTGAATAGCGACAAAGGCCGTTGAATAATACTCACAACCTTGTGGAAGGCTTCCTGCCCAGGCTGGCATACGCAGAAAGGCAGACCCATCAAATAGTTTATGAACGCTCACCCTGGAATAGGAATACTTAAAAACATCCGCTTTGGTGATAATTAACATGTATAGGTGCCTGGAAGTTAGAGGGTACATTAAAAAGACACGCAAACCATGTGACAAGAGGGACACATAGCCGAAGATGCACATAAATAAAACTTTGATGTGAAACTGGGGGAATAGTGTCAGGAAGGGGGTGGCACAAAGACCTTAAAACAAAGAAAAATCCATGAGATAAAATGCATCCACCCTGATCTCTAAGGAAAAAGAACCCAGAAAGAAAAAAAATGGGAAGTAATTTTTTGTCAATGGGGATCAAAGGGAGGAACAAAAAGAGTGGGTCCCTTGCTGAGTGGGAAGCCCTGGCCCAGAGCAAACAGGGGCTTGTCCCATGAGCTTCCAAGTTTCTATCGAGAACAATGGGTTTCAGACCGAGAGTCCCAGGAAGAACTCAGCTGAGGGGGCACTGATGGCCGTGGGAGACCAGCAAGTCCGCTCTCAGATAACTGCATGGATTGAGGTGTCCTGGCCCAGGCTGGTGACACCAGAGCACTCAGGGGGAAGATGATTTGCAAATGTGAGGTGGGGACACTGGAATGAGCCAGCCTCTTCTGAGAGCTCAGAGAGGATGGCAGAGGTGTCAGAGATGGGAGAACAATTCCGCCTTGGTTTAAAAAGAGAAAATTCTCACAAATATAGAAGACATAGATCACTCTTCTTCTGTGTAATTTTGGAATGGATTCTAACATGATGCATGAGTCCCCTGAAGTAGAAAAAAGCTTTTTATTAGGGAGCTACATGGATTCATAAGAATAATTCATTTCAGTACAACCAACCCTTCTTTCCTCTTTCCTTTTCTTCCCCCATCTCTCTTTTCTCTTTTTTCATGATTTATTTATTTATTTATTTATTTCTCTCTCTTTAAGTTAGAAGTTGGCCAAGAAAATTCTGGAGATGAAGTATACTTATTTTCCTAAAAGACATTTAATATCTTGTGAATAAGATAGAAATATATTTTCACATAATAATATATCATTCAATTGAAATATTATTATATAATCGGTATATTATACAAGGGAGGACCCAAAAAACCCAGAATTTATTTATAAAAAGTTGTATATTTTTTCTTACATGCTTAAACTTCAGTCCCCTTCAAAGCACTCTCCATTTGATGGAATACACCTATTGAGTCATTTTTCCCACAGCTCAAAACAGTTTTTGAACTTGTCGATTTTGATGCCTTTCAGTGCTTCTGCTGTTTTTTTGTTTCACCTCTCCCACATCAGCAAAATGTTTCCCTCTGAGGACTTTTTTCACCTGGGGAAACAAAAAAAAGTCACTTGGGGAGAGATGGGGTGAATAGGGAGGCTGGGGCATGGGGGTCATGCCGGTTTTGGCCAAAGCTTCTGAATACTCTAAGAGCAGTGTGGGCAGATGCGCTCATAAATACCCTCATGAAATGGGCAAACATGTTGAAAGAGTCTTCAAAAAAATTCACTGAAGTCAAACAGCCTCTCACAACAATACCAGCTGGTGCCCTGTCACAGAAGGGCTCCCAGAACACTCGTCTAGCTGGGGAAGCCTGTACTACCAGGGGCCCGCCCTCCAGAAGATAATTCTGTTTCTTTTTGGGTCCCCCCTCATATTAATATGTGGTTATTGCCATAGGCTGAATGTTTGTGTTCCCTGCAAATTCACATGTTGAAATCTAATTCCTAACATAATGGTATTTGGAGGTAGGGCCTTTGGGAGGTGACTAGGTCGTGAGGACAGAGCCTTCATGAATGGCATTGCTGCCTTTATAAAAGAGATATTAGAGAGCTCCATCGTGTCTGCTGCCATTCGGGAACACAGTGAGAAGACAGCAGCTTACAAGCCAGGAAGAGGAAGCAGATTCTCGCCAGACATGGAATCTTCCAGTGCCATCCTTTGGGCTTCCCAGCCTCCAAAACTATGCAGAATAAATGTTTAAGTCACCCAGTCTATGCTATTTTATTATAGCAGCCTGAACGGATTAAGACATAAATATTATCATTTAATAAGTATTATAAAATATATTAGAATATGTTATTAACAAAATATATGATAAAATTAACATGTAGTAATATTATATTTTACATAAAATATTAAAAATATTTGAATAAGTTGGAAAAAATTATAGTTAAGTGGCTAAAGAACTGCTTAATGGATTAATGTCAACTACAGGAATGGTAGAATGGTAGAGTGTAGGATTTCTCAGAACCATCTGGGGAACTAATTAGAAGTACAAATTCTACCCACACCAGATCTATTGAGTCGCTGGGATAGGGCCTGGGAATCATCATTGTAAGCAGATCTCCGGATGATTCTCAAGTACACTCATGAGTCTGTATCTTTGGGCCTAACTTCTTCCCCAAGTTCCGGACTCGTATACCCAACAGCTTCCCAAACACACCACTTGGATGTCTAACAGGAATCTCAAACATAACTTGCCCCAAATAGAATTCTTATCCCCCCAAATCTCCTCTTCTTTCAGTAAATGGCACCACCATCGTCTAAATGCTTGGGCAAAACCTAGGACTCATTCCTCTTTCCCTGAAATGCTGTATTGGCTTTTCCTCCGAAGGAGATCATGATTCTGCCACTTCTCACCACTGCTGCCTCCACCAACCCTCGGTTAAATCCACATCATCTCTCCTCTGGGCTCCTGCAGTTACCAACCCCAGCCTTCCTACTTCCACTCTTGCTCTTAGTCCTTCTTCTTAGAGCAGCAGGTCTGATCTTTGTTACCCTTCAATAACATCTTACTACATGGACAGCTGATACCATATGTCTTGCCTTGGGCTACAAGACCCTGATCTGGTTCCTGACTATCTCAGTTCATAGCTCACTCTAACTCCCCCTGTGCCAACTGGCCAAGTTTGTGTCTGCCTCAGGGCCTTTGTGCTTGCTGAACTCCTTTGCACTTGACATGACAGCCTGTTTCATCCTTAGGGCTTCACCTTAGGGGTCATATTTTCAGAGAAGCCTTCCTGACAAACAGTTTGCCCTCTACCTCCTTACTGTTTTCTTTTATTACCTAAAATTCTTAATTATCTATTTATTTGCATAGTTGTTATCTGATTTCTGAAAAGAATATCAACTCCATATGAACAGGAAATTTATGCTTAGAACATTGCTTAGTACATCATAGGTTCTAAATAAATATTTATTCATGAAGGAACCACCAGTATAACCAAAGGAGGCTGGACTTTGCAATCAGATGCTGGTATAAATCTCTAGTCTATGTTGGTTCATACTTCCAGCCTCAAACCCCTGAGCCTATGTAAAACCTGGCTCCTCTGAGGTGCCTGACGTCCTTCACACTTTCGCTGAAGACTTTATTTGCTTCCTAATTTCCTCACTCTCCCCCAGGACTGGTATGACCCTGGGGACTCACTGAGCCCATGTTGAAACAGCCATCGTTCTCAACAGTGGCTGCATGCAAAAATCATCAAGGAAGCTTTAAAACAATACTGTGTTGAGGTCCCTACATGAGGTACCTAGAGGAGTCAAATTCATAGAAGCAAAAAGTAGAATGGTGGTTGCCAGGGGGTAAGAGGAGAAGGAATGGGGAGTTAGTGTTCAGTAGGTACAGAGTTTCAGCTGGGGCAGAGGAAACAGCTCTGATGGTCGTGAAGGCTACATGAAAATGTGAATGCAGTGAATACCACTGAACTGCACTCATTGTAAAATTGCTGAAATGGAAAAAATTTTATCTTATATATATTTTACAATTAACCCCCCCCAACTGCTCAGACCCATCAGCATTTCTGGGGATAGGGCTTGGGTGTCAGGAACTTTGTAGAACTCCCCAGGTGATGCGGCCAGTCTTCACAGCCACTGCCACCCAACTTGTCCCCTACCGCTGTGACTCCAACACCTGACATCTGTCCTCCGTCTCAGCCACTCCCTCCGAGGACTGCACCCTGGAGTCACAGTGCAGGGGCGGGCGGCACGCGCTCATTTAAACTCAGCTTGGTCCTCTGGCCACTTGCTTCTGTCTTTCAGTCAGTTCCCCTTGTACCCACACGGTCCCTGTTCTTCAGTTTGTCCATTGTCCCCACAAGCACTGACAGTGCTGTGCTGACAATGATAGCACAAACTAAAAATACCTGTAATTCTGTAGATTCTGCCTCCTTAACATCTCTGGACTTACTTTTTTTAACTGACTCCATTTTCATGGCTGTGGCTCTGCTGTAGGCCCGCACTCCTGGTTACGCTGTCACAATCTCCTCGCTCTTCTCTTGGCCTCCACACTCCCTTCATCCAAATCCATTCCCACTGAAAGCACAAAGGTCCTCATGTGACTTTCTTGCTTAGAATTCTTTAATAACTTTATAAAATATTTTTAAGATCTAACTTCTGATTTTCTCCCTTGCCTCCTTTTTTCTTAACCTAAGTAGGCAACCATAAAAGGATTACTACTTTTTTTTTAAAATAACTTCAGATTTTTTTAAAAAAGATTTTATTTATTTATTTTTAGAGAGAGGACAAGGGAGGGAGACAGAGAAGGAGAGAAACAGCAATGTGTGGTTGCCTCTCACATGGCCCTCACTGGGGACTTGGCCCGCAACCCAGGCATGTGCCCTGACTGGGAATCGAACTGGGACCGTCTGGTTCCCAGCCCGCGCTCAATCCACTGAGCTACACCAGCCAGGGCAGGATTACTACTTTTTTATTGTGGTAAAATATACCTATAAAATTTACCATCTTAGTCATTTTTAAGTATACAGTCCAGTGCCTTTAAGCATAGTCTCATTGCTGTGCAACCACCTACCTCCAGAACGGTTTCATTTTCCTAAACTGAAACTCTGCACCACTTAAAGACTAACTCCTTCTTCCCTGTCCCTCTTGTCCCTGGCAACCACTATCTACTTTCTGTCTATGAATTTGACTGTTGGAAGTACCGCATGTGAGTGGAGTCACATGGCACTTGTCTCTTTGTGTCTGACTTATTTTAGATAGCATAATGCCCTCAAGGTTTATCCATATTGTATCATGTGCCAGGACTTCCTTCCTTTTTAAGGCTGAACAGTATTCCATTTTGATTCTTTTTCTCTAGAATTTTAAAAATTATTTTGCTGTCTCCTAACTGCAGCACTGTTGATATGTTTGATGATGTCATTTGACCCTTGAATACGGTTTAAAACTTTTCTCTAATATACTGAGAACTGCTCTTCCTTTGGTATTTTGAAATTGTTCCTTGGTGTGGGTCTTACTATGTGTCACGCCTGGCTCCTCATACACCTGTTCCTTGTGAAGGGCTAGTTGTTTCGGTTCTGGAAAGTAGCTTCTTTTTTTTTTTTGACAGTTTTTCCCACTTTATTTTCATCTTTTTCCAGTTCTTTAGTTTGTCAGACATTTGATGAAAACTTTCTTCTATGCTAATCTTTTTCCTACCTATACCTTTGTCTTCTTGTCTATTCATTCATCTCTTGGTGGACACTTGCCTTGCTTCTACCTTTTAACTATTGTAAAGAACGCTGCTATGAACATGAGCGTCCAGTGTCTGTTTTGAGTCCCTGTTCTCTGTTCTTTCGAGTGTGTACCCAGAAGTAGAATTGCTGGGTTACATGATAATTCTATGTGCAATTAGCTGAGGAAATGCCATGGTGTTTTCCACAGTGGCTGCTTCATTTTACATTCCCACTAGCAATGCACATGGGCTCTAATTTCTTCCCAGCCTCACCAAAACTTGTTATTTTTTGTTGGTGGTGGTGTTTTATAATAGCTATCCTAGTGGTATGAATCTAGGTAGTTTTTAAGACCTAGTTGGTGCTGGGCAAAAAGAATTTGTGTGGGACTGTTCTGTGGAGTTGTACAGCTTTCTCCAGAAGGTCTCAGTGGTCAAGGTGTAGGGACAGAGAGAACCACTGAATTAATTAGTGGATAATATGTAATCATTTAAGAAGCATTTACTAAGGAAAAGACTAATATTTTTCTTAGCAACTACTAGGTTAGGGATTCACCTATTTTGTAGTGAAGTAGGGTGGGAAGACAGTAGTAGAAATATACTGTAGTTTCACTTACACATTATTTGTAGCTGGCACTACATGAATTTATGGTTACATTTAACCCCAGAACTGTACAGTAGCATAATGATTATACTGATAGGTCAGTTTCTTCTGAGAGCTCAGTTCTTCCCCATCTTTCCTTTTTTGTCTTGAAGAACTTCTGAGCAACCCCCCTTTGGCTCTTGTTAAGGAGAAGTACTGAAGCTGGGTGGCATCAGTGGATGTTGGTAGTTTCTATTGCGCAGAGTAGACCAGAGCTGACTTCTTCTAGAGAAAGTGAGGGTCTTTTTACTCCTCATCTTTCAGAGACTCCTGCTTTGCTCAGCATGGGACAGGACTGAAGTATGATAGCGAGCCTGACAAAATCCTACAGGGCCCTTGTGCTGTAGTATATATGGGACAGCGTCCAGGTCGGAGAGGAAGAAGAATCGTGGTGAGCTCTCTGTGTTGCTCATACTGCACATGGGCTCCGATCTGGAAAAGACAATCTCAGTGGGAATTTATAAAGTGAAATGGCCCCAAAGGGGCAAGTGGAAGGATAAAGAGTCTGGAAATCCCATACAGAACAGTTGAAGGGACAAGTGGTGTTTGGCTTGGAGAGGGAAAGGCCGGTGGGATTGGAAGGAAGGGAATGAGCTGTAAGGAATGTCTTCAGGCCTTCAGGGGACCACGATGTACACGAAAATATATTTATGAAGTGTTGCTCCAGAAGGTAGTATTGGAACACATGACTAAAAGTCACAGGAAAATATTTTGACTCTGTTTAAGGAGATCCCTTTGGAGAAAAGCACAAGAAAAGAAGAAGCTGCCCTAAGAGGTTTCTGACCCCTGAAACCATTAAAGGCGAGACTAGGCCCATGGCAGCAAACTAGGTTTTAACACTCCTGAGCCCAGGAGAGCTGAGACGGTCCTCACCCACCGGATCCGAGGGGGGCAGTGGTTAAACACTGTCAGCCTTAACTTCTGCCACTAGGGAAGTGGGTGGGTTCAGTGGTGCTGCACAGAGTTTCTACCTAACAAAGGGAGTCCATTTTCATCTTTTATTTCAAGCAAGATGTGACCCTTCTCAAACGAAAGAAACCCAAGGCATATCGTTTATGACAGAGCGGACAGAGAACGTTGAGGCTAGAGCCAGAGGTTGCTGGCCTATAGAGTAGAACCAGATAGCGAAACAGACAGACAGACAAACAAAAAGCAATAACAACAAAAAACCAACAACAGCAGCAGCCCTGCAGGAGTCAGTCAGGGGGGCCCTGGCTGCTGCTTTTAGCAGAACTTTCTATGCAAATCATCAGAGAAGCCCTCAGTATCCTTAGGGTTGTGCTTCACCAGAGTACACAAGTTTCTATGAAGATTTAGCAACTGTGGCCCTCCTGGAAGCGCGATGTGAACTTAGCTGTGTCGGAGGTGTTGTCAGAGCCTGGTGGGATGCCGAAAAGGACCGCATGTAACAGTCTTCTGGGAATACTTGCAGACTTTTTTGGGAGGAAGATCCATATGCTGCAAAATCTCTTCATTGCTTGTTGCAGAAACATTAATAACAAAACTTGATTAAGTAAAAGAACACAGGTTTTTTGGTTGGTTTGTTTTTAAATATTTGGGAAGGCAGGGAAGTATTTACTAACATTAGAGACTTTCTAACATTAGTGTTAATTTCTTTTAACCCAGAATTGGAATTCAGTTTAGCAATTCTCCTTTTTACCAGTATCAATTCTGAGGTTTATTGGGCCCCAGTTTAGGCAGAGGGATGGCTCATGCTACTACCTACCTTTTGCAAACCTTTATTGACAAGCTTTGCCCTGATACCTCTGAGTGCCTTGTTAGGAGATGATACTGAAGAGGGAGCGGGACTAATTGCCTGTGGGTCTGCTTGAGTCAGCTGTGACACTTCTGTTTTTCTCACCCCTTCCTAGGTCCCCAAAATCACTAATGAAGCTATAAAAGGAAATATGATATGTTGATGACTTTTTTCAATGGTATATGGAAAGAAAAAACAAACAAAAAACCCAACCAAACAAAAAACCCTTTCTTGTTCTGAGCTCTTACAGATTTGTTGTCCCTGCTGATTGTTAATTACTGTCAGATAACACTTTAGGTGATTAATTGACCTTTCTCAGCCCAAACAATAAAGGCCATTTTACTAATACAGCAGAAAGCTGGCAGCACGGTTTGTTGTGTTGCTATTTCTATCACTGGGTGATTCGTTACCTTGCCCCCCTTCTCCTCAATTCTGACCACACCTACTTGGGCAATAATTCTACAAATACGTCTTCCACCTCCTCATAGATCCTTACCCGAAGGCTTCAAATCTATTTGCAGATACTATTTTTGGAAGTCATTAAGACGGATTGTTTCACTCTGAAGATGAGTTGTTAATTTAGTAAGTGAAAGAAACTTTGGAACAATGCACAAGCACAAGACTTTATTCTTATTCTCATTTCTACAGTTTTTCTGAGCAGCAGTTCACCTCTACTTTAAGCTGGGTACAGCAGGCATGTCAGAGCCTGAATATGCTGCTAATATCTCAGATGGAGCAGTTTCTATATGCAAAATGCTGTAAGAGATGAAACTATGAACCGCATTGATTCGACCTTTCTGGAACTCACCGCGTAGCCGTGAGGACTTTATTGAGGTTGCCCAGGGTCCTTGCTTAGGCGGCGCACACTCTGACACATGGCTTCTCTTGTTGGGTAACTTCCTTATCAGAAAGCAGATAACTCACTGCATTAAGCTCCTGCCCCAGCCTTTGTCCTGAGCTCCCTATTTCCAACTGCCTCCCAGCTCTCCAGTGGAAAAATGCCTACCACATAACTATCTGTGTTCCCTTCAAATTCACTCTTTCTCTTGATTTCCTTATCTCAGTAAGTGGTGCCTCTAGTCACCTAGAGTCACTTGGATGTATGAGACCACCCTCTACTTCAGTGCCCATTTGGATTTATCCCCTAGTCTTCTCATTTCTCAGCAGCCCTCCATTGCTCCTATTACTGCTTTATTTCATCCTCTCCCCGCCCTCCATTATTTCTCACTGTGACTTTTGCAACAACTCAACAGACTTCTTAATCTAGTATCTGACTCCTCCAGTCTACTTTTCACCTTGTGTGTAGAAGAGAGATCTCTGAATGGAAAAATCGGATTCCATTACTTTGTGGCTCTTTAAAATTCTTCAGTGATTGTGGACAAAGCAAAAACTTCTTAACAGGGCATAGGAAATCCACCCTGACCTGTCCCGTGCCTGCCATGCATGTGGCACTTTCTGCCTATCTGTCTGGACTCTGTGGCCGGCCCTAAGTGCCTCACTTTTCTACAACCCCATTCTCCACTGCCCACCTTCCATGCCTTACCTTTCTCTCCCACGCCCACTCCCCTGCTGCATACCTTTCTCATGTACAGTCACATAAAGTATGGTTTCCCCTCTGAGCATTTTTGGTCTCAGCATAGATTTTGCTTCTCACTGTGCTCTGCTCCACCCTGGACTTGCTTCTAGCTCAACACCCTAACAGCACATAATCTTATTTGTCGAAGGTCTGATTTTTGTCAGCATCTCTAAAGCCCATTATGGTAGGATATTACTTGCAGATTTATCCTCAGTGGTCAGCACAGTACCTGCACTCAGTGTGTTCAATTAACACATTATTATAGAGTAAATAATGGATTAATTCCATCTTATAGGGGCAGCTTTAGGGAAAATCTTAAATAGTAATTGTTCTTCTTATTCTTTTTGACTTCTCTTTCTTGCTTCAGAGCCTAGGTATTTAATGCTTTTCTGCCAATTACATATTATTTCTTCACTTCCTGCCCTACGTGCTGTGACGGTGGCTGAAAAACAAATAAAGAAAAAATTCTAACTATATTAAAAAAGATATCAAAAAATTAAATGTTTTATTTTAAAAGATACCATTGATATGATATCTTAAAAAATTTTTAGGCTACAAAAACAAGCAAGCAAATAAATGAACAACAAAAAAACTTGAAATGGGTTTATCAAATGATGAAAATTCATCCCGTCTAGGAAAGCAGAAATTAGAGCGTCTTGCTGCGCTGCTTCTTGCATTCTGCCGCATTTTGATCTTTGTTTGAGTCATAGTCTGGACCATTTTCCTTGTCTTCTTCTTCCCCTTCCTTATCTACTTCTTCACCTTCTTCTTCATCATCATCATCATTGTCATCATTATCATCTTCAATTGCTTCTCCAGTAAAGTATAACACTGATCTTGGGTTTATATGCTTACATAAAAAGTGACCAATTTCAAAGTCTCCAGCAAGGATGGCTTCAGCAGCACCATCCAGATCTCCACTCTCAGGAACTCATCCTGTATGTCTTTGTCAACACTTCATTTGTGAGATATTCATTGCGTTCAAAGTGAATTTCTAAAACAAAATCCGTAGGCTGGCCAGCATCTGAAAACTTCACTTTAATATCTTTCAAGTGCTTCAGAATAGGTTCATCATGTTCCTGAACCATATCACTGAGCAAGTCAACATTCCCCAAAACAGTCAACCAAAATTCAGGAATTCATTTTGGGTCTTTTTTTTTTATCCCTTTTTTCTTCTTCAATCTTGGTTTTTTCTTTCAGCGCCTCCAAAATTTCATTTTCCTCATCTGTTTTCCATTCACATTCTTCTGTAGGTTCATAAATTGCATTAATAATCTTGAATCACTTATCAAATAAAGTCTGATAGAGAACAGTGTACTTTCTTTCAAGATCATGAACTTCCTCATAAAACTTGGCTTCTATCTGTGCACATTTAACTTGAAGGTTTTAGAGAGCATTCACTGGTCTTTTAACTGCCCTAGGCAAGCTTTCAATGCATCCTGTTGGTGTTTCTGTCAGACCATCAAGGCTCTCTTGGAGGGCTGCAAGAATCTGAGGATTTTGCATCATCTGACATGCTTTGATTTTTGTCTCTTCACCAGTTTTTCTTCTTTTACTTCTTCAACATAATCCAAATCTTGATCAAATTCAGTCTGTTCCTTATTGTCAACACCTGCCATGTTGTAGGAACTCCAAATATCAATGGCTAGCACAGGGAAGCAGGGAGTAAGTAGATCAGTGACTGGATGTGATATCTTAATTCAAAAGTGTTGTGGACTGAATATTTGCATCTCTCCTCCATCCCCAAATTCATATATTAAAGTCTTAACCCCCATTGCGATGGTGTTTGGAGATGAGATTTTTGGAAGATAATTAGGGTTAGATGAGATCATGAGGGTGGGGCCCTCGTGTTGAGATTAGTGCCCTTATAAGAAGAGATACTAGACAGTTCCTACCTTTACCCTGTGCATGTGAGCAAACAGTGAGATGCCTGCCACCTACAAGCCAAGAGAACAAGCCAAGCCTCAGCATGAAACCACCTTGCTGGTACTTTGATCTTGGACTTCCCAGTCTCTAGAAATGTGATACATAAAATTATCTTGTCTATGGTATTTCACTATGGCAGCCTGAAAAGGCTAAAACAAAAGAGAATATTTTAATGGTATAACATCGTGTATTAGGGTAGACTGATGGGAATATATCTTTCAATTGCTCATCTCTCTGTTCCCTTCCTCAAATCACACTATCTAAAACATTACCTTGAATTACCTAAAAAATCTAATATAATCTTATATAATATTCATTAGGATTATTTAATCTTGCTGAGTCCAAGAAAATAATTAAGTTCTCATAATTCTGAACACATTTCTGGGATGGAATTTTTTTGCACTAGTATAACGGCTGATCAGGGAAACATTTTCTCTTGAACAGGTTTAAGATAAAGAGAACTGTATCCCAATGCTAGAAATATCTGTGAAGTGATCTGATTTTGTAACTGCTCTTTGTAAGCTCATGCCTCTTGAATGTATTACATGGGATAGGTGTGATTCCTCTAACCATACCTAGAGACAATGAGGACTGCTCTTAGCTTAATACGAAATGGAAAATTGGCAAAAATGAGACAGAAAAAGTTTGAAATCACAGAATATAACCCTTCAATACAGAGTGTTACAGGGGAGGACTGAGACATTTTTTAGAAAATGGTGCACAGCTCTTCCTACTTTTTTTCAGCTGTGGTGACGACAGTAGCATTATTTGTCCCCTACATTGACCACCTCACCTTTCTCCTGCCAAGAAACTGACTTGGTAACAGGTGTTGGGAGGGGGAAATGGTGCAAGATTTGAGATGCCCTTTTGTGCTTCAGTGTTAGGCAACATGGTATTTCAGAGCCAGCCAGAGGCCACAAGGGATTAGCACAGCTTCCTTGGAGCCATGATGAAGAAACATTCAGTGCCAGATAAACAATTGTACTTTCAACTTAGCTTGAAAGGCAGATATTTGTGTCATTTTGATGGTAAATCCCAAATGACATCCATTGCTATTATCCTCTTATTAGATCTTCCTTAGACTTGGAAAAGAATTCACCTCTCTGTACTGTGTTTGAAGTGGGTTCCATGTTTTTAGTATTGCTAGGGAATGAGTACACAAGTAATGGCAATGCATTTCACACAAACATGTGTGCCTGTTTATTATGATCTGTGTAAGTTGATCTCTATTTAAACTAAAAATCATCAGGAATTATGTATCACAGCATTCTCAAGTCTCACTGCAAGTGATTCATTTTCTTCTCTAGTTCTTTTAAAATGGATCCTCTCAAACTATTAATGCCAAAGGACTATTTAAAATTTTCCAATCCTTTTTAGACACATACTTTTATAAAATGCAATAAAAATGAATCAGTAAGGAACAGAGAAATACAAAATGCAAATGTCAATTTTTATTATTAAATTCTTCAGACTGTCAAATTATTATAATATTTTCTCAATGCTTGCTCTGTGTTTTCTGTTCTTACCTGTCAGTGACCTGTAACACGTGGGCAAATGACCATACTGTGAGCAGTGTAGGCCAATTATTAAGTAAACAAACAGGTTTTTTGACTTCTGCTTTGCCCTGTCTTCAGGGCAGAGGGCTCATTATTTTAGAATTGCCCAGAAGTTTCTGGTCTATCAAAACCTGGGGGCTTTCCTCTGGGTTCACAGACTCTGGGATCCCTCTTTCCATCGGAGGGCAGTGCTCTGAGACATCGCTGCAGATGAGTTGGTTTTCAGTTCTCCTTAATGCAGCAACTGATTTAACCAGGCTGGCAAACTTATAATGTCCATGAGCAGTGCCCTAGGAGTATGTGGCACAGGTGGTATAATGCCAGGTGCCTTTTACTCCAAATGACCTCTTTTGTGTATTGAAGACTTTTCAGAGCGCAAATCAAAAAACACACAAGTGGGCCCGGCTGGTGTAGCTCAGTGGATTGAGCGCGGGCTGGGAACCAGAAGGTCCCGGTTCAATTCCCAGTCGGGGCACATGCCTGGGTTGTGGGCCAGGTCCCCAATGAGGGCCATGTGAGAGGCAACCATGCATTGCTGTTTCTCTCCCTCTCTTTCTCCCTCCCTTCTCCTCTCTCTAAAAATAAATAAATAAAATCTTAAAAAATATATTTAAAAAAGAAAACAAAAAAAAACCACACACACACAAGTGGTAAACACAGCAAGAGTTGGTAGCTAGAGGTTATGAGGATTCATTGAGAGGGAGGCCTCATGGGGATGGGACAAAGGTCGCAGTAGCAGGAGGTAGGGATACCAGGAGCAGAGAGAGCAGTGAGGAGAGGGAGCAGGGAAGGTTCCCTAGAACACTTCTATCTGGGTTGGCTTTACTGATGAGGCTTTTAACTGTTTCCTCAGGTGGTGGTAAGGGCCTCCAAGCACAGGCCTGAGGAAAAGCCCAGGGCTTAGACAGCAGGAGGCACCTTCCGCTTTGGGGAAGTGAAAGCAAGGTGTATGTTAGCATGAATCCCTTCAAGCAAAAACAAAACGTCATTGATCAGATTCATGATGTTCTTTACTTCCCCACGTTGTGGGGAACTGCCCTTTAATACTCTTGCTTTCAATTTGGTCAGCACATTTTCTTCTTAAGAATTTCAAATATTTTCACCTATCTTACTTCATTTTATCCACACATCATTTTTGAAATATTATTCATTTACATATTCAGTCAACAATTCTTTATAGAGGCTTTCTGTCTAGTAGGTAGCAATCTACAAAGTGGGTAGGAGTCACAATAATTTCTTTCAGATTTGTGAGATTGAACTTCAAGAAAGAAAATATACTTAATGTTTTATATGTTTTTAAGATTTAAAAAACCATTGTGGGCTTTGGTACAGGTTCTAAAGTAAAGACAATGACAATCTGTGCTCTTTCTGTGATAAAAGCTGCTTGCTAGCTTCATCATAAGGAAGCCTGTAAGGTTTACCAACAGGGAAAAACTTCTGAGTGTTGTTGAAGCAGTTGCTGAATATGTGTTCAGGATTACACTTGTTCTTTATGCAGGTTCTAGCAACATAGGACCTGTCAGAATTAAGGAGACTTCGGCTGAAATTTGTTTTCTGTTTGAGAATCACTTATCCCTGATTCAGTACATTTCACCTAAGTTCTGTGAGATACTCATTCTCCTTGAAATGCTGGTGTGTGTTCTCTCCTGAAGTTAGGGAGCTGAGATCAGGCTCTGCCACTGAAGAGTTTAAATAAAGTTGAAATAAATGAACACAGTTTTTCTATTCCATACGTACTAAATTGTTTCTTGTACACAATTGATGCTCAAATATGTATAATCATAAAGAGAACATTTTTACTTTTTGACTTCCCAAATATGAATCCCATTCCTGTGTTTCAGGAATTCCTCACCTTAGGAGGCAAGGTAAGAAGTAGAGCTCACCTCCCACTGAGATGCTGGGGAGGCTGGATACTCTTTCTCTGTCTCCCTGGGGCAATGGATGCCTGAGATTTGGCATCCACAGGCAGGGGTGCAAAGAAGCAGGAGTGCAAAGAAGCAGGAGTATGAAGAAATCATCATAGAGCAAGTGCTAGGGGTGGCTGGAGGAGGTGAGGCATCTGGTGTTTCATGGCTGTGGCAGAAGTGTCTTTGCCTGGCTGGTTCTAAGTGTCATTTTGGTTCTTGTCCTGGCAGTGGACACACACCTTTCCTACCTGTTTTCTGAGTGTGGTTCTCCATTCTTTGCTATGATCTGTGAGTTACTTAATACATTCTTTTCTGCTTAATCTGTTGGAGTTGCTTTCCGGTGATAGCAGTTAAAAATCCTGACTGATAGACTTTTAAATGTTGAAATGATGGGAATTTGGTCATTGGTATAATGTGTATTGTCCTCATTGCAATCAACTGAAGGAACACTCGCTTTTTGAGCATTTTGTGGAACCATTATGGCATTTCCTGAAACTTAGCTCTGGCCACTGTAAGGTAGAGCTAGGTGAGTCCTGCCAATGATGGGCAGAGCAGGCGATTTGGAACGCTCACACCACCTGCTTGGGTTCTCCATGGAATGCTGCTGCCCCAGGCCTCCGCTAGTCCATTCAGTGCTTCTGAGAATTAGAAACAGGGCTCCCGCTTATGGGTGGGCATAGTTCCTTCTAGGATTGCATTTGGCAGGTAGACCTGGTGCTGAGTTTTTGTCCCCCTCAGCTTCCTAGTCAGGAGCTTGTGCAAGGCTTAATTTGCATAACCAAATGTGGGCTGTGCTGCCCTCCACGGTGATGTCTCCAATAATCCCCAAAAGGGCTACAGGTGTTGAAGACTTCCTAATCCCAGACCTCAGGAAGGTGACAACTAGTTGGAAAGGCAAGATAAAATGTGCAGAAAGTAACATTAAGAGTTTAGTAACAGTTTAGGAGAATAGGACTGTATTAGCCAGGGTTCTCCAGAGAAACAGAACCAATAGGAGATAAATATCTATATATATTTATATATCTAGCTAAAGAGATTTGTTATAAAGACTTGGCTAATGTGATTGTGGAGGCTGAAAGCTTCAAGATCTTCAGGGTGAGTTGGCAAGCTGGATACCCAGGAGAGCTAACGGTGTACTTCCTGTCACAAGCTAGCAGGCTCGAGACCCAGGAAGAGCTGATGTTTCAATTCAAGTCCAAGAAAGGAAATGGTCAGTGTTCCAGTTAAAACACCATCAGGTAGGAACAATTCTCTCTTACCTGGGGGTGGGTCCACTGTTTTTTTTTTTTTTTATTGTGTTTTCTTTCTCTTTTTTAAATCTTTGTTGGACGTATTTTCCATTACCATTTAATTCCCTTATATTCCCCACATACCACCAATCACCATACTATTGTCCATGTCCATGAGTCCTTTTTTTTATGGTCAATCCTTCCAACCCCTAAACAACCCCCCTCACTAGCTGTCACCTCTTCTCCATCTATGAGTCTGTCTCTGTTTTGCTTGTTAGTTCAGTTTGTTCATTAGGTTCCACATATGAGTGAAATCATATGGTATTTGTCTTTCTCTAACTGGCTTATTTCACTTAGCATAATGTCCTCCACATCCATCCATACTGTTGCAAAGAGTAAATCTTATTTTTTATGGCTGAGTAGTATTCCATTACATTGTGTAAATGTCTCATAGTTGTTTTATCCACTCATCTATTGATGGACACTTGGGCTGTTTCCATATCTTGGCGATTGTAAATAATGCTGCAACAAACATAGGGGTGCTTATATTCTTTCGAATTAGTGTTTTGGGTTCCTTTGGATATATTCCCAGAAGTGGGATTGCTGGGTCAAATGGCAGTTCCATTTTTAATTTTTTGAGGTATCTCCGTACTGTTTTCCACTATACCAATCCGCATCCCCACCAACAGTGCAAAAGAGTTCCCCTTTCTCTACATCCTCACTAGCACTTGTTCGTTGATTTATTGATGACAGCCATTCTGACAGGTGTGCTATGATATCTCATTATGGTTTTAATTTGCATTTCTCTGAGATTAATGACGTTGAGCATCTTTTCATATGTCTATTGGCCAACTGTAGGTCCTCTTTGGAGAAGCGTCTGTTCAGATCCTTTGCCCATTTTTTTAAATTGGGTTATTAGTTTTTTGGTGTTGAGTTTTATAAGTTCTTTACAAATTTTGGATATTAACCCCTTATCAGATGTATCAGCAAATATATTCTCCCATTCATTGGATTGTCTTTTTATTTTGTCTTTTTATTTCCCTTTGCTGTGCAAAAATTTTTTAGTTTGATATAGTCGCATTTGTTTTTTTTTTTTTTCTTTTGTTTCCCTTGCCTGGGGAGATGTATCCAATAAAAAAATTGCTACAAACAATGTCTGAGATTTTGCTGCCTATGTTTTCTTTTAGGATTTTTATGGTTTGGGGTCTAACATTTGTCTTTGATCCATTTTGTGAATTTATTCTTGTGTATGGTGTAAGAAGGTGGTCTAGTTTCATTTTTCTCCAAGTATCTGTCCAGTTTTCCCATACCACTTATTGAATAAACTACCTTTAGCCCATTCTATGTGCTTGCTTCCTCTGTCAAATATTAATTGACTATAAAGGTGTTGGTTTATTTCTGGGCTCTCTATTCTGTTCCATTGATCTATGTGTTTGTTTTTATGCCAGTACCAAGCTGTTTTAATCACCTTGGCTTTATAGTATAGTTTGATATTAGATAGTGTGATTCCTCCAACTTTGTTCTTCTTTCTCAGGATTGCTTTTGCTATGTGGGGCTTTTTGTGGTTCCATATAAATTTTGAAATATTTGTTCTAGTTCTGTGAAATATGTTATTGGAATCTTGATAGGAACTGCATTGAATCTATAGATTGCTTTGGATAGCATGGACATTTTAATGGTGTTTATTCTTCCTATCCATGAACACGGTATGAGCTTCCACTTATTTGTATCTTCTCCAGTTTCTTTCTTCAGTGTCTTATAATTTTCTGTGTTACAGGTCTTTTACATCCTTGGTTAGGATTATTCTAGGTATTCATTCTTTTTGAGGCAATTGTGAATGGAATTGTTTTGTTAATTTCCCTTTCTGTCAGTTCATTATTGGCATATAAAAATGCAACAGATTTCTGGGTGTTAATTTTGTATCCTGCTACTTTGTTGAATTCGTTTATCAGTTCTGGTAGTTTCTTGGTGGAATCTTTGGGGTTCTCTATGTACAGTATCATGTCATCTGGAAATAATGACAGTTTTACTACTTCCTTTCCAATTTAGATGCCTTTTATTTCTTCTTCTTATATGATTGCTGTGGCTAGGACTTCCAGTACTATTTTGAATAAGAGAAATGAAAGTAGACATCCCTGTCTTGTTCCCAATCTTAAAATGAATGCTTGTAGTTTTTGCCCATTGAGTATGATGCTGAGTGGGTTTATCATATATGGCCTTTATTATGTTGAGGTATCTTCCCTTTATTCCCACTTTGCTGAGAATGTTTTGTTCTATTCAGGCCTTCAACTGATTGAGGCTCACCTATGTGTACCTATTCAAATGTTAATCTCATCCAAAAACACCCTAACAGAAATAGCCAGAAAAATATTTGACCAATGTCTGGGCATCTTGTGGACCCAGTCAAGTTGACACATAAAATTAACCATCACAAGGGCATATCAAAATTGTGCATAATTAATTGCCCAATGAATTATATGAATAATAAATGCTCAGAGATGTCTGAGTGGGGTCAGATAACTTCAGTCTGTGGTGGCCTTGGAAGGCAGATAGGGAAAGAATGAAAAATTTGGGAGCAGGAAAATGAAATACAAAGCTCCAACACTGTAACAGGGAGCGCCTGCCTGGAACCTGACACAGTAAACACCTCCCACCCCCCAAAAACCGCAACCCTATTCAAAAGATAAAGCCCAAACTCTAAAGCTTAGGTAGAAAAGTTTTCACAATTGGAGCCAAATGCAGTCATTTTGGTCTCATTTCTAAGAGGGCTCTCTTTCTGAGCCATTCTATCACTCCCTTCCATCCTTCACCCAACGTTTAGTGAATCCTACTGTGTGCTAGAACCTGTCGCCAAAACAGGTTGATTTGTTGATTTCTGGTCCCTCCCACTCTCCTTGCCTCCTACTCATGTTCTCTCTCCCTGGAATGAAGTCTGTCCCTTTCTCTCAAATTCCCTCTTAAAATCCATCTTTATCATGCAACCCTCCATTTTTTATTGTAAACATTCCTTCCTCTGAGTATGAACATACTTATTTTTGGTCCAATTCATTTGAAAATAGTGGCAGATCAACTATTTTGTATAGAACTTATCAAAATGTTTTGGTTTTGACTTTAAAAACATGTTTTAGGTTTGTTTCATCTCTTCACTGGATTATAAAATATGAGACCATGTTTTCTGGTATATTAGTATCCTTTGTGAATGCTTTCAAAATAAGCATGAGATGTTTGCTGCTTACACTCAAAGTCTTAGCTAGTGATAATGTAACAAAAGGGTACATTAGCTCTTGTCATAGTGGCAGGTATAGAGATTTGGGATTGAGACACCTCTCCAACTCAGCAGGGATTGCTTGGGCATTTCTTCTAAAGAGAAAGACAACTTACTCAGGTGCTCATAAAGGTGATTGCTAATTTAAATTCCTCTGGAAGAATGAGGAGTAAATGAAAGGGAGTGGCTAGCAGGGCAATCCCCAGAAAGCAAGTCCTAATTAAAGTTCATTCTGCAGTCCCTTTTAGAAGCAGCAGTTCTTAATTGCAAGAAATATATAAACAAGTTTCCAAAGTGGCTTTAGTGCCCACTAAAAGGCCAAGTATTGAGTTGAAGGAAGGAAAGGAAGCAAATTATCCTCCTTTTTTTGTGTGCAAGCAAACTACCAAGCTATCTGACATCTTTACAATTTCACTTCAAGATCACCAATGATAACTCATTTCCTAATGCTGGACACTTAAGTAGAAGCAGATACTGTGTAAGAGTAGAATAAACAACATTGCTAATAGAACCAAGCATCAATTTTTCATTTCCAGCCTGATTGCTAAACTTTTAACCAAAACTGCATGTGATACATTGTAAGTGTCCTTATACATCAATAAAATTGATTTGAACAAGTTGAATCAAACCCACAATTAGAGTGAAATTGGCAACACTAATATGTGTTAATGATAGGTGGGCCACCTAATTTTGAGAACTAGTAACGATTAGAATGCAGTCTTGAACACGTCTGTTTGACTTCTTAGTAAACTCAATCTTACTTCTGGTTTTGGCCAAGATAACACATGTTTGGTAAAAGGAGCTCTTTCTTTGAGTTATAAACTGAATATTCTGTTTCTGCTTGAAACCAAACTACCCAGTGAATTCTTTTCCAGCTAGAACAAGGATGAACTGCCACCTTTAATTTGGTTAGTTGCATTTTCTCTGCATAATCACTTATGCCTACATTTCATTGGCCAAAGCAAGTCAGGTGTCTGCTGTGGAGGCCAACGGGGCTGGAGACACAGCATTCTCCCAGGAGAAGGAGCATCGCTAGTCAGGCTGCCAGGCCTAACACTGTGGGCCAGGGATGTGAAGTCTTTTCACGGAGAGGGCAAGAACACTTGTGAAATATTGTAACATCTATCACAAAACATGAATCCGTTTTCCCCATCAACCTTTAAAAAGTTCTGTAAGAAAAGACTTTTTTCAACCTTTTATTGTTGTCTAAGACATAGTTTTAAGTTCCTTTCCACTCTCTGAGCATACTTTACCTGCATTTGCTGGACTATTAAGGTTCATGTCTATGGGTACTGTATCTGTTTTATTCTCAACCAGATCCTCAAGGCCTAGCACAATACCTGGTACATAGAAAGCATTATACACACACACACACACACACACACACACACACACACACATATACATACATATATATATATATATATATAGAGAGAGAGAGAGAGAGAGAGAGAGAGAGAATGAATATCAAATGTTCCTTTTAGGTTGTAACCTGACCAATTCAGTTGTCAAGGAAATATCACCGCCCTTACTATAGATCTTATACATCTTTTAATATAGCTTAGAATCATGTGATATAACCAAATGACCCTATAAACTTGTTCTGATTCCATTGTTGACTAACACATTTTCTGTAGTTGTTTTTAAACTTTGTCTCCTCACATATTACGGTAAGATTGGCTTTTTTCACATACATACTGATCTTGACGTTTACCTCCTTATAGCAACATCTTATTCCATTCAGCCCATCACTCCAGCTGGTCAGTATTTTCTGTAGTCCTGACTTAGTCACCTAATATATTTAGTGTTCTTCTTGTAAGTATCATATTCCATCACATGCAAATTAGCTGAGTTTACTTTCCATGGCTTTGTTCGAGACACTGAAGAAAATGGAGCAGGAAACATCTTCCATGAAATGTTTTGCGGCACATTGTCTGAAATGTCCTTCCAATCGAGCGATCTGCTATTGGGAACTCAGTGTTCACGGGGTTGCCCAGAAAGCAAACCTGCGTGAGCCCAAGGTACTACAGGAGCCTGATTCTAGGCTCCATCATATACTAGCATACTATTTAATGTGTTTGAGCCCTGGTTTCCTCTTTGAATAATGAGGGATGGTGGGATTGGAGAGGGTAAGTTAGAGTCTTTACAGAATGTATGTGAAATGCTTAGCTCTGTTCCCAGTAGGTACTAGAAACCATGTTTCTTCCTTTTCTGCTCCCTCAAGCATTCTGTTGGCAGCTCTTCTTGGATATCTTTTCATTGGGTTCAGAATTAGAAGGCAAACTTACCAAGTCCCTTGATTCAAGTATAGTCCCCACACCCAGAAATACCCATTCTGGATGTTGGAACATAAATGTAACACCAAGTTTGTGAAGTGTCCATTTTTAAGTAGCCAGGAATCTTGGAAAAGTTTTCAAATTCACATTTATCTAAAAACAAATGTACATGTATAATCCTAGGAATGTCTTTGGAAACAGCCCTGGATATTTACCTAGAAAAATAACTAACTCTAATGAGACTCTTGGGCTATACTTTTTTCCTTTTCTTTTTTTAAAAATCTGATTCTCCTATCTCATTGTATGTTGCTCAGGCATATCCATTTTGGTTTGAGCTGGGTAACAGAGGGGGAAATGCTAGAGGAATACAGCTCTGGAAATCTGTGCTCTGAAAAACCCACTTGTAGCTAATAAAGAGGAGCTTAGATGAGATAAGAGAGGGCTCTGGGGATTGTGGACTGTTCCTTTTCTTTTCTCTTGATCTCAAATGTCAAGTTCATTTTAACCTAAACTTCTGACACATTTTCACTAATGAAATCCTACATATATGTTCAGGATTACACTGAGTAGTACATTTATGGTCCAACTATTTTTCTTCACTTTAGCTGGATGTGGAAGTATGTCCAAGTTTTAGTGTGTCAAGGACATTGCACTTAACTTTAAGTACATTTCAATTTGTGCTGGTTCAGTTATTCAGTCATAACCAAGTTAAAGTCTTTCTGCGCAGGCTCCAACCCCACAGATGGGTCCAAGGACTCAGACCCACCCCAAGTCCTAGTGATAAAGGTGCTTTAACACACACTGGCAGAAGGCCCCAATATACAGCTTGAGACAGCGGTCAAAGCATTTCTAGCTGAAAGAGACGTGCAGGAAATAAGAGGGCTGGGCCTGGGTTTACCCAGTCAAAAGGTTTGAGCTTGCAGGGAGTTATGTGGATGAGAGGGGAAGTAGCTCGGTGACTGCATCTGGTCGGCCGAGAGAAGGCCTGTTAGACTGAGGAGCAATGGCGGCCTGAAATCTGCACTGTCTGTCAGCTATTTCCTATTATTTCCTTTGTGCCTAGTTTTAGTGGATTCAGAGTTTTTCCTTTCTACATTTTGCAATTAATTTTTCTGAGGTAATGGTGAGTTATTTTGGGGGCATTACATCCCTCTTTTGATTAAACACACACACACACACAGTAGGAAGAGCCACAGACCACATCAGAAAACCTAAGTCAGATTGCAATTGTTCAGAGACATCACTTTATTTATGATAGTTGAACTCCATGAATTTGGACTCCAAGAACTCAAAATTTGTGAATTGGAGGCAGAGGTCTCCCCAGTTTATCTTACATTTAAAGAAAGAGAAAGAATCTGGGAAACAGAGAAATAACGGAAGTGGGCTTTCATCTCCACCTTATTAGGAAGGCACGCTGTTTCTAGTATTTTTTGGAACAAAAAATTACATAGAAAGTTGTTAGTATGGCAATTAAAAGACCTTAGTGTCTATTCACCAAAATAAGTCTATAAGCATCTCTATTTCTAATAATTTGTAACCCTCTGTCCTTTATTGGGTGTAATAGTTTTTATTTTATATATTTCTTTTTAAATATTCCTTAATTCAGACTAGGCTATCCTTCATTAGTCCAAGTCATTAATATTTTATCTTATAGTAAAGTATCTATTGAGGGATTTATAAACAGACTTTTTAAAAGGTATCTGGAATGTGACCTTTCCTATTTAATGGAATAAATTTCTATATGTGGAAATAGAATAAATACACTTGTTACAGAACTTATTCTAGAGAATTTAAGAGATTATATTAAGGGGGAGGCAGCAAAAGAGACAAATAAAACAGGATGAGAGGTAGCCCTTGTAGAGGTAGCAAAATAAACTTGCTAGAGAGTTGGTGAGAAACCATATATTATACAGTATTTTGGTAATTTAAGAATGTACCAGTGAAAAGGAAATAAACTAAGAATGAGAACAGTATCCTTAATAGTACCGGCAGTCCAAGGGAATGTTAGGGGAAAGTATTTAGCCACATACCTGGCTGTTCTCTGAGATATCACGTTGCAGCCTCCATTTTCATTTCGAATAATGGAGTGCAGATGAATGTTTTGGATAGTGGCAAGGGATTGAGAGGATTATATAAAGTGGTGCTATTGAAAATCTCAGTGCAGAGATGTGTTCCAGTTGTCTAGCTTCCATTCTGGAGACCAGAAAAAAGTAAAGATGACTTCATTACCCAAATACTCAAGTCAATGCAAAATGTGGGTAGGCCGACAGACGTCATCGCCCTCTCGTCCTCGCCGGATGAATGGTGAACCACATGTGAAAAAATTGGAACCAGATGGCTCCAAAACGAATGCCTCCATTCCTCTGGAATATATGTGTGCGTGTGTGTGTGTGCGTGTTTATATTCATATGTATGAGTACATATATGGCTGTGGCATAGTACATATGGAAGAACTACCATTTTATCTTTTTTATTTTTTTTAAATATTTTTATGGTTGTTCAAGTACAGTCGTCTCCATTTTCCCCACCACTCCGCCTACCCCAGCCATCCCCACCTCCCACCCTCAATCCTACCCCCCTTTGGCTTTGTCCATGTGTCCTTTATACACGTCCTTGACATCCCTTCCCCTTCCCCCCCCATTATCCCGTCCCACCTCCCCTCTGGTTACTGTTTATTGTGTGGCATTTCAAGCGTACATAAAGTAAACAGAATAGTAAAATAAACTCCCACGTACTGATCACTCAGCTTCAGTCATTAACATTATCCTGCCTTCTTGCTTCATGCACACCTGTGCTCATTCTCAATCCCCTATTCAAAGATTTTTAAGTTTTTCAAGATAAAATTCACATACACCAAAAAGTTTTAACTATAGAATTCTGACAAATGGGTATACCCATGTACCACACAGCATCATTTCATTTTAAGCCCCATGATTTAAGTTTAAACCCCTCTATGGGGGTCTGAAGCAAGACTGAACAAACAGCTTGGCTCCCACTTCAAGGTCAGAATGGCCAACTCAATGCCAGCAGCTTAGATTACACGATCATGTAGATAGTTGCAGGGATGGCAGAGTAGGGAGGGGTAAAAATAAACATAAAGTGTAAAAAGACCTGAGGAGCAGGAAAGGAAGGAAGTGTACCCTGTAAGTACAGGAGTTGGACTTGGAATGGTCTATAAGATAACATAGGTAAGCCACAAGCCAGAGAGGAGACTTCATGACTTCATGGACTCTGTGAGAAAAAGAAGTGACTTCCTACTTTTCAGCTTTTGGATGACAATTAAAGGAATCACAAACTGGCCTTCAGATTTCCTTGGCCAGAGATTCCCTTGACCATCAGTGTGTTGAAGCTTCTTCACAGCCTGGTGAAAGGCTGAGAATGGAGCTTTGCTCACGCTTGACCCAGGGCCTTCAGTACCTGTCTCCCTTCCACCCTAAACCCAGCACCTTTATCATGGGCATCCTGTTTATTTCCATCGTGACTCCCTGACCTTGTCATGTTGTCAGTCATCACTGGTATTCCTATTGCCTCTCAAATCTTAAACAGCATTTGGGGAAGATAAGGCAATAGCAGACTCATAGTCCAGGAGAAGGCCATGTGCCCACTCTCAGGGTGCCTTCTCCCTATGCCCCTTCTCAGTGTTTCCTCCTGCACCAATTCTATTTCAGGATAGTTGCCTAAACTTCAAGACCCACTCCCCTTTTCTACACAGTGCAGCCAAGGCAAACTCCCAGAGGGAGTGCATCAATCTGCTGCATTGTTCCCTGGTGAATTCTACCACCCTCTGTTTTTCTCTAGGTTCCACCTACATTCGCCAGGTAGTTTCTTTGTCTTAGCTCCAACACTATTTCTGGTGATTGGACCTCAGTGCTGTAGCCTAGAACTATACTCAGAAATCTATTCCAGATGGCCCCTCAACAGCTAATCTTTAGCTCTTCCTCACACTCATTTGGTTAGGATTGGTGGTATGGGCCCAGAACCATTTTCAGTGGTATCTTCTTGTCTGATGGTGGGCAAAGGCAAAAAAGTTTGAGCAAATGACTGTGAGTTAGTATAGCAGGTTTAAGGGCAGGAGATAAGACCATTTTTCTGTTGATAGAGTAATTTTAGGATTTTTTTTTTCCTTAAAGGCATCTGGTCCCCATGTCAGTTGGTTTTCCCAAAATGAACATGGTGTGGTAAAGCTTTAATATAATACACCCTATTTTCTTTTTTTAGGCACTAAATGTAAAGTTAAGTTCAAAAACTCTATATTCTATGTCCTCAAGGTAGTACCTTTCTTTGGAGCTTGAGGAAGAATGGACTTTAATATACTGGGGAGCGGGGAAGGGTTTGAAAGACCAACATTAATCAATGAGGTATTATTCATTTTTCTATTCTTTTTTATAAGCTCCCACATTTGGTTGAGAATATTAGATTTGGCACATCCATCTAATTATAACAGCTAAGCAGAATTTGGGAGGCTGACCACAACCAGTAGAAATGTATTTAGAACAAATTTGGTTTTCTTCAATAAAGTCTCATTAAATTTAAATTTAAAAAATTTACTTAGAGATTATGTATGTATATTACATATACAAGCATACCCCTATTTTTAGAAAAATGAGTTTATTTTATATTCTTCAAAAATATTTCCAAGAATTGCAGCATTTGGTAAATTGATGTTCATTCTACTTGTATATTTTTGCTTGTTTTGGTTTTTGGTTGTTTCTTCTCCTCACCCCCATTCTAGACTTTGACTTTCTAGATAAGAACACCCACCATTTCTCGATCTATAACCACCTAAAAGTCCTCTGGTCTCTTGGCTATTTTAAAGAAAAGTCTGGCATGTTTCTTTGTTCTGTTATTTTTTGTTACTGTCATTGAGCAATTCTAAGGTTTAGTTTGTTCTTAGTCCCTTTTTCCTGCTCCCAGTACTTCAAAAGTACAATCAGACCTTTGCTAAACTTAAAATACATCTTTATACTTCTCAAGTGATACTTACCGTCTTTTTTTTTCTCACACTGCTTACATGTACCTCCTTTTTCCCTCTGCAAGAGTTGACTTCATGATCCTTAAACTTCTTTATTCTTCACATCTCTTTGTCTCTTCCTTAAACATAAAATCTAGTGCGCACTGACTGCTGGCAGCTTGATTTCTGATGGATTTACTTTGTACAAACACACAGTACTGAAGCACTTTTGAATTGTGTATGAAATCTATGTCCAAATTTAAAAAATATAATAAATTTGCCAGCCATGTGCCTTGAAGGATCTGCTTTGTTTATTCCTTTCTGCAGCTGAGGACCACTGCTGATTTAGTTTGGATTCGTGGGAGCAAATGAGCCTTTGAGTGTAAAACTGTATGTCATTTGGAACTGAGATGCTTTCACACACTCCAAGTACCAAAATGCAAAATGATGAAAGCCTGGCATTAGTATAATTGCTGGAGATAGGATTGCTGAGCTAGCTGAAGGCTGAGACTCCAGCTATTCCACGACTAAACTAATTCCTTGTTTATTTTTACCTGAATTTCTTTTTTCCTCCTGATCACTAAAGCCATTTTCATAATGAGCAGTGACCACTCTGGCCTGTATATTCATATGTTAAATCTGAATCTACCCATGCCATTGTTAACAGCAGAGTAGAATAAACATATGCTGGTGATAGTGCTAAAAATAAGTTTCAGGCAATCAAATCTTTGCCCAACTTCGACAGTAGCAATATATATTGCTGTACTTCTAGTTTAGCAATATCTGTGCAAGTATGTGCAAAATCATGATTAAACCTCCTCATCTTTGGAGGAGTTTTTCTTGAGTACATTCTACAAATCTCTTTAGCAAGAAGAATTTCTGTATCCAGCCACATGATATTCAGAAAAAGCTGCTTTCCTCCTTCAAGACTCCTTGCTTTTTCTGGAAGAAAATTTGGGGGCAAAGTTGGGAGGATCTTGATGTTGTTGCAGCAGAAATAGGCCTCCGTGTTGTCTAAGGAAGAGAACCTTGCCACTCAGGGTTCCCTGCAAGGGAGGAATGGTACAAGGAAACTCAACTTTTTCTCATGGCGTGGGTCAGGAAGACAGCCCTTCTAAGAGATATGCAGTTACTGAGGAATTGCCTGCTGCCTCCTCCTACACTCAAAAAACCATCCTAAGGGGAAAGAAGCATGCTTTCGTCAGCACTGAGTCCTCTCTTTTTTTCCCGTCTGAAATAAAGGTGGAGGACACTGTGTCATTCTGTTTTTCTTTCTTCTTTTTAATATTATATCCTGGAGAAATTTTTCAAGAATAATTTCTCCTTAATCCTCAGATGCTTCCAGCTTCAAGGTCAGGTTTAGCTTAATTGCTCAGCTCTAGAAATGGGAGTCAGGCAAGTCAAAGCTGCAAGAAGCAGTCAACCATTACTCCCATTCTGCCTTTGTGCATTTGGTAGGTCCTATAAAATCTGAGTAGGAATTGGGCTGCTGGAAGTTGGCACCTTCCTTTCACTCATCCCGCTATCCCATTAGAAGGACAGGGCTAGGCATGGACCTGGTTTCCAGTGGGTGAAGCAGTTGTTTACTTTCTTTCATGTCTCATTAATTTCTCTGATCGGTATCCAGCATCTTTTACCACATTTGTTACTACTGCCCTGGTATAAAGTTGATATAGACTTTGATTATGTTTATGGGACTGAGCTGCTCATGACTGTAGTACTCGAAACTCCCTGGCCTTCTTCTGGAAGTTTGCTTTATAAACTTAACAATGATGTGAAACAAGCTCCCAGAAAACCAAACTCTTCATGCTGAACAACTGTGTCAGGTCTTTTGCTCGCTTTTGCTTTTCTCTCACAGCCGATGTCAGTGGATGGTGGATATTCTCAGGTGGGGGGTCTAAGGAAAATCCCATGTGATTGACAGAGGCCCACAGAGGGTCACCCAGGTCAGACTTGACATATGATCAGGTGAAAATTCAGCTCCAGAAACTTGGAGAAGACCCCAGCTCCGGAAACCATTTTTAAAGAAAATTAAACTTTCTAAAATGGTTTAAACACATGTTTTTAATACTTGTTAAATGTCTTTTTCTTTCTGGAAAAGACATGCTTCAAGAAAATGAAGAAAAAGATAAATATTTGGCAAAATAATCTTTTATACAAATGCCCCTGGGTAAAAGCAAATGAAAATTGTATGTGTTACCAAGCTGGGCTCTGTTCTGCACCTGCACTTTGTTTTTCTTTCTTTTCTCTTTGTTGCATATACAATAGTTTGCTTCATATGATTTCTTAATTAAATATTTAACAGCATATAACTGTGGAGGTTGCATGATGTTAGCTGTGTTTTACTGCAGTAGCCTAATGTATGTAACTGTGCTTCGTGGTGGTGTTTTAAACCACATGGAGGGCTCTCTTCCATGCGGAGACCTGAGTGCATCTCAAAGAGAAGACTTCAACCTCTGTTAGCTCAGAGAGCCAACCTATTGCAGTGCTAACGTGGAAGCCCTAAGGTGTTCCGATTCAACTGCTTCTTTAGGGCAGAGCTCCCTGTTGCTTAGTGGGAAAGGATGCTTCGTTGCTTTGTCATTTATTTTAGAAAGGCTTATTTGTCTTTATATAGAGTGGAAAGGGGGATAGAGATGGAGAAACAGTCCACAGCAGAGAGGGCAAAAAGACAGCTGATTGTTGGGAAAAGGGAAATCATCATTGACCTAGCATGAGTCACAGAGTAACCAGCTGGGCTTGAGAAGGATTTGGCAGCTTGCTATGTGCATGGTGATAAGAGTGTCCAAGGGTGAAATGCCAGGGCCCTTTAAATTGGCCCAGGAAATTGACAATCAGGTCATTAAGAGATGGTTTTTTCATAGGTGAGTGGCATTTGGGTAGAGATTCTACTTTCAGCAAAATGAGTGACTGTGGTGGCAGGACTAGAAAGGAAATTGGAGGGGAGACCTTGCCCTGGGTGCAGGTGAAAGAGCCAGGCATGAAGTGGGGGTGTCAAGCAGAACTCTCTGTGGACTTTTGCCGAGTCCAGAGCTGTAGTTCCTAAACCTGTTTAGGTTGTGGACACATTGAGAATGTGATAAAGTTTTGCTGTGGAACTTCACTCTAGAACAGGCTTTCTCAAGCTTGAATTAGTGACCTTTTGGGCCAGATAATTTTTGTGTTTTTTTTGCATTGTAGGATGTATAACAGCATTTTTGGCTTCTGCATACCACATGCCAGCAACCCTCACCCCCAGCTGGGCACCAGTAATGTCTCCACATATTGCCGAATGTCTCCAGGGGTTGGTGTGCAAAATTGACCCTGATTGGAGAACCAGAAATATACAGATATGCCCCAAACTTCCAAAGGATGAGGATGGCCTGACTTTTGGAACCTTTTCATGTTCCTCCCTAAGGTTAGTAATATTAAAATATCTCTATCACTTCCTGTTCTGACTTCTCAAAGAAGCTAAATCTCTAATGTCACGGAGTCATGGGTCTGAGAGCCACATGGGGCTCACTTACTCTACCAGCTTTTTGAACGATATGCAGAATTTTTATCTAATAAAAAAAATGGGGCAACTGAAGTTCTGGAATTTAAATTACTCATCTCTGGTCACGCTTAAATTACTTAGCTACAATGTCATGGGTTATAAGGACCCAGATTGTCTATCTCCTGGGACAGATACATCCTTGTCCCGTGGTTCTAGGCTACCAGCCTATGGAACTGGGTGGAGTCACTACAGCTAATAAACACACCATTGCACCACGCTACAGCTCCCTGTTTCTCTCCTTTATACTCACCCCAGTGGGCCCTCAGGTGTGACTGCTTTTCTCCCAGATACTCCACACATAGAGGCGGGGGGACTTTCCCATTTGTAGTAAGTACTCCAGCGCAGCCTTTCCCGCAGAAAAATGGGTGCTCTTGTCACTGCAGTGTCTGTGGTGCTTGTAGGTGAATGGGGATGTCTAGGCCTGTTAATGATGAGTAGTCAGGTGGATGCCAGCTATGGATTTGTGGCATGCAGCCTGGGGCAGCCTTGATATGGGAAGTCAGATGTGGCCAAGGGACAGATATATGTATGTCTTTCTGGGATGTTCTAGGGTCACTTAGTGACTCTTTGGCTCAGTCTGCAATACTAGTTGTCCTGTGAAGTGTTGAATTAATGACAAGAGTAAATGCATATGCTTATGTTTTGTGCAATAGGGATATTTTCTGAAAATAGTGTTTTGTTCACCCAGGTTATTACCAACTCCCTTTGAAAACATGAATGCTATATATCAGTGTTTCTTAACAGTGGTTGCGTTGCCTCCAGGGAGGGAGAAGGGGGACATTTTAGGGACGTGTGGCGGGGGCAATTCTGGTTGACATAATTAATGGGGGACACTATTGGCAGTAATGAGCAGAGGCCAGGGACATTGGATATTAAAGATTTGTGCCATGATCCATGTGAATTTTGAATGTCTCACAAGATCTGTTTATAATCATCGAACTTTGAACCTAATTCCATTTAACATAGAAGCACAAAGTAGTTTTGCTCAGTCTTAATGGTCACTGAGATTTCCAGGAATACAACTACCATTTAATTAAGGGAATATTGTCTTTTTTGTTTGGAAATTTAGCAAGAATTTTTCATTTCCAAAAATCATGTTACTGATGACAGCTACTGATTTGAGTTCCCATGATACAGTACACAGGGTCCGGCAGAAGTAACTCCTGCTTAAGTGTGGTTGGTGGGGTAATAATGTGGGTGTAATAATTTATAGTTTTAATTTGAACATTTCACCTAAAATGTCATATGGTATGCTTGAGTGTGATGTTTTTATGTTACAGCATTATATACTTATGATTTTGTAATAAAAAGGGGTGTTATTTGTGCTGGACCCTGTATTTATAATAGTCTGCATTGGCATGGTTGCGTTTATGATAATTCTGTGTATGCTAACATAAATATATAAAATATGTGAGCTATGTGTATTTGAACATATGTGTGTATGTATGTACATATAGGTTTGTATATATGTGAGTATAGTGGACCACCATTTCAACATAGTCCCCATCTCATAATTATTTTGAATCAGTAAAGAAACACTATAGTTCTCATCAGAGTATTGCTTTGTAGTGAGATGTTATCACCTTTACCTATGTGGTCCGCTGTGAATTTATGTGTTCTCTAGGGAATGTAGAGATTTGCACAATTCTTTATATGAAGCCAGTTCTTCAGCTTCAATCACATTAAACATCAAAGAAGGACATTCTGATGCTGAACTGAAAGAACAAGAACTTCTCCAATTCAGTGAAAGGAAGCTTCTGTTTTTCCTAGTGTGTGTCTGACTGTCTGTCTGTCTCTCTCTCTCTCTCTTTCTTCCCTTTGAGCCATGCTGGGCATGCTCACATGTCTTCCTCATGTCCGATAGCTCTCCCATTTTCCATCTCCAAGCAGATGCCTGCTCATGTGAAATATCAAAATTATGAGGACTAGTTTCCCGCAACTCTTACCTTTTTCAGAATGATCCTCTCATTAAATGTTTCTTCGGTTGTTTTCCCCCTATTTGAAGTTGCTTAAATTTATGATTATCATCCCCATTGGCCTTGGCAAAGCGGAAGTTCCTGGACTCAGAGCATAATATCTACTTTTTTCATGAATACCTAGGCTTTTCTATTTTTTTTTCACATTTTTTATTGTTGTTCAAGTATAGTTGTCTCCATTCCCCCCAACCCCAGCCATCCCCACTTCCCACCCTGGATCCTACCCGCCTTTGGTTTTGTCCATGTGTCCTTTATACATGTTCCTGACAACACTTCCCCCTTAGGCATTGGCCTCCTAGCCTTTTCTTCATGTGAGATTTGCTTTCTACTTTTAGTGACTCCTTTACTGGCATCAACTTATTCTCCTGGATCTAGTATTAGCTATGATTTATAGTAAGAAATGTTCAAATAAGATTACTTTTAGCTGACAATTTAAATGACATTTTACTTAGCCATTTCTCTAGCAAAAATAAAAGCAGCTCACTTTATTTAGTACTTACTATAGGTTAGGCATTATTTTGAGTTCTTCCTGTGTATTGATTCCTTGATTTTCATAAATATCTGTGTGAGGTAGAAACTATTATTATTCCCATTTTGTAGATAAGGAATCTTGGAAAGGTTAAATAAGTTACCCAAGATTTCACAATTAATAAGTGTCTTTCTCTGTTCATCAAATGTAAGTCATTTAATACTCTAAATAGAAAAGCATCCCAGAGAAAAATAAATTGAGAACATGTAAGACTAAATCCATCACCAAGACATTCCATCAGAGTTGTGGTTGTGATAGGCCTAACTTTTCCCTAAATATTGGCTTGCAATCACATTCCATTACTCATATCTACACTATATATAGCAACAATATGTCATCTAAAGAAGGATGACTATGAGTTGATGCTAACAGATTCCAGTGTATGTCTCCTTTTCCTCTGGCTGCTGTTGTATGTAGTAAGTAAATTACTCCTAATCAGAGAACTGAGAAGAATAATATTTAAAAGCAAGTTAATTAGTTTCTCTGAGTCCAGATATCTGATCACAAACATATGACTCTTGCTTTTTTTATATTCAGCAGCCTTGTTTATTTTTGCTCGAGTATTTACTTAGATGAATATGCACTTGTGGATATTATATGGATTATAATCCATTATTATTATGATCTTCATTATCTTTTATTGTTCAAAATGTCCCGACTTTGGCCATTGGGAGCTCCTTCAAGTTGGCTTCTGTGTCCTTTCAACAAGTCATCACTTTTTTTGAGCACTTCTTTACTTTCTCAAACCACAAGATGTTCCAGGCTCATCTTATATTTTTCCTGTCCCAGCCCTAGAACCAGCCACTTTTCCAAGGAGCCCAGGTCTCTGTTATTGCAGAATATTACAGTGCTTTCCCCTTATTCATGGTTTTGCTTTCTTTGGTTTCAGTCGCCTGTAGTCAGCCATGGTCAGAAAACATTAAATGAAAAATTCCAGAAATAAATAGATAAGTTTTAAGTTGCATGCTGTTCTGAGTAGCATGATGAAATTTTGCATTGTCTCACTCTGTCAAGCACGGGACATGAATCTTCCCTTCACTCAGCATATCCATACTACCTAGGATATTCACACGTAGGTCACTGTTGGTCACTTAGTAGCAACCTTCTTGGTTATCAGATTGACTGTCAAGATATTGCAGTGCTTGTGTTTAAGTAAACTTATTTTACACAGTAATGCCACATTCACATAAATTTTATTACAGTGTATTGTTATAATTGTTCTATTTTATTATTGTTGTTGTTACTCTCTTACTGTGCCTAAGTTATAAATTAAACTTTATTATTGATATGTATTAATAGACAAAGCATAGTTTCTTAAGTTATAGCATACCTAGAGTTTGGTGCTGTACACAGTTTTAGGCTTCGGGTGGGGCTCTTGGAACATACACCCTGAGGATAAGGGGGGAATAGTGTATATCCATAGGACAAAAAGGGGTGCAATAAAATAAACAAGAAAACAGACAAAAAACAAGAAAAGTTACATTAAACTTTTTTCAGTAATAATATTGTTGGTATATGCGTCTCCTAAGTGTTGGTATTGTTTTCCAAGAGCATTATGTGATAAAACGAATCATTGTGCTGATGTTGCTGTGTATCAAGTTTTTCAAAGTGGGAACCGTGAGATACAAATGTAAGAACCATGAGGTTAAGTTAAAAACTCTGTAGTATTGAAATGCAATTGGTTTTAACAATTTAAATTCATGAAGTATTTTATCTTTAAAAATATATTACTTAGTTCCACCCACCAAAAGACCAAGAAACAATGACCAATCCATTAGCAGTGAGCACCTTTAGTGCAGATTGTCGTCTCTAAACATAATTTCCCATGTATGAGGACCAGTGCTTCTTGGAGAAATGGCTGATATTAGCCAGGGGGCACTGAATGCACAAGATAGAGCTGGAATATCTTGCCATGACACAGAACAAGAAAGTTACCAAAGACCAACAATTGTGTTATGCCAAAACAAACAAACAAAAAAAACCTCAGGAACCAACTAAAAGAAGTTTACATCATCTAATGTGGGTCAATTTAAACATCAGTAAGAGTAATAACTGCAATAAATTGAAGCACTTAAATACATTTAAATTTTTTAGGAGGGATCCAAAAAAATGCAATTATCTCCTGAAGGTGGGCCCTTGTAGGACAGGCTTCCCCCACAAAGTGAGTGTTCTAGGAACCCTACTGTGTCAGTGTGCCAGCTGGAGTTGTTGTGAAAGGCTGTGTTTGGCTTCAGTGAAATTTTTTTGAAGACTCTTTCAACATGTTTGCCCATTTCATGATGGTTAATTTACCAGCGTACCTGCCCACTCCACAGTGTTCAGCAGTTTTTGACCAAAAATGGCAGGACTTCTGTGCCCCACACTCCCTATTCATCCCATTTCACCCCAAGCAACTTTTTCTTATTTCCCTGGATGAGAAAAGTCCTCATAGGAAACATTTTGCTGATGTGAAAGAGGTGAAACAAAAAATGGCAGAAGCACTAACAGACATCAAAATTGAAGAGTTCAAAAACTGTTTTAGCAGTAGAAAAAAAGTCTCAATAGGTGTATTGCATCAAATGGAGAACACTTTGAAGTTGACTGAAGTTTAAACATGTAAGAATAAATACACAAGTTTTTATAAATAAACTCCAGGTTTTTTGGGTCCCCCTCATACATAAGACTATATATAATTAAAAACAGGAAACATCATTGTCGACTTTTAGAAGATGCTAAGGAGCCAACTCATATAGAGCATGAATAACTTTTTTTAAAAAAAGATTTTATTTATTTTATTTTTAGAGAGAAGGGAAGGGAGGGAGAGAGGGAGAGAAACAACAATGTATGGTTGCCTCTCACATGGCCCTCATGGGGACGTGGCCTGCAACCCAAGCATGTGCCCTGACTGGGAATCGAATCGGGACTGCTTGGTTCCCAGCCTGCGCTCAATCCACTGAGCTACACCAGCCAGGGGAGCATGAATAACTTTTTTATTCTGCCTTTATTTCATGAGTTATATCTCTAAGTAAACAAATAAATGGTAAGAAGAAATTCTCTTTATAAAATGATCCTAAGACTTCTGGTTAAGATGGAGGTAAACACAGCTTGCCTCCTTGTATAACCACATCAAAATTACAACTAAACTATAGAAAAACCATTACTCAGAACCATCAGAAATTGAGTTGAATGGAAGTCCAACAACTATGGAATGAAAGAAACCACATCCATCCAGATGCAGAATGGGCTGATCCTACACTCACATATGGTGGATAAAAATTCAGAAGGGATATCTTGAGAGTAAGAGGTCCTAGCCCCACACCAGCATCCCCCACTTCACGGTTCCAGTGCCAGGAAGATAAGTCCCCAGAATTTCTAGATGTAAAAACCAGTGGTGATTGAGTTGGTGGAAGAAACTCCTGGATTCCCAAGTAGTTCCTCTTTTTTTTTTTTTTTAAATTCAGAGAGAGGGGAAGAGAAGCAGAAAGAGAGGGAGAGGAATATCAATGTGTGGTTGCCTCTTGTGCACCCCATACTGGGGACCTGGCCTGCAACCCAGGCATGTGCCCTGACTGGGAATTGAACTAGTGACCCTTTGGTTCGTAGCCCACACTCAATCCACTGAGCTACACCAGCCAGGGCCCAAGTAGTTCCTCTTAAAGAATCCACACAAAGACATACTTGGACTCACTCTCTCTTAGCTCCAGCTCTGGAAGGCAGCTTGAAAGGAACCAGTGGATATGGGGAGGAGCTGGAGTGTCTGGCATCAAGATGAGGGCTTGGGGAAGGCTTTCTCCCAGACAGAATGGCAGCAGAAGCCATTGTTCCTGTTCTGAACCCTTCTCCCACAGAGCCACAGAGCTGGCAGGTGGGTGCCATATCTAGGTCTCCATAAATCTGTCTCACACTGTTTGCCCCATCCTAAGACCCCATCCCACCCAACTTATGGGCCCACCAAAGCTGTTAAAAGTAGCTTTTCCATATGAATGGCTGGTCTCAGCTCATGCTTCACACCTCCCTAAATACTATCAAACAAGCAATAGTTGGCCTCACCAAGCTCCCAAACACTGTACCTCTTGCTAAGTGACCCCAGGCCTGGCACTAGCAGCAGCCAGCCTAGGTTCACAGCTTGGCTTCACCTGGGAACCTCCAAGTCCAGCTCAAGTAGTAGCTATCTGCAGATTGCATTGTAGCTCATGCTGGGTGGCCCCGGGCAAAACACAGGTCAAGACTCACCTTGGCCTGCAAAATCCAGAAAACCACAGGGCCTGTGCACCCAGTGGAGAGCTACAGACCATGTCAGAACACTACCACCCTGCCCCTGCACAGCTGATCCCCCATGGAGGGCAGAGGTTGGTGGTCAGTGGTCATAGCCAGTTCTTGTAGCTGACTGGCCTGGGTAAATCCCTCCCATTGACCTACCAACAGCAATCAAGGCTCAACTACAAGAGGAGGGTATACTCAGCCCACATTGAGGGTACACCTTGAGTACCCAGCTTGCATGATAGAGGAGACTGTGCCACTGGACCCTACAAGACACCTACTGCATTAGGCCACGCTACCAAGACAGGTAGTTATAGCAGCTCTATCTAATATGCTTAAACAAATACAGGGAGGCTGCAAAAATGAGAAGAAAAGAAACATGGCCCAAATGAAAGAACAGATCAAAACTCCAGAAAAAGAACTAAACAAAATAGAGATAAACAATCTATCAGATATAGAGTTTAAAACACTAGTTATAAGGATGCTCAAGGAACTTAGTGAGGAACTCAGCAGCATAAAAAGATCCATTCAGAAACAAAGGATATATTAATTGAAATAAAGAACAATTTATAGGGAAAAACAGTAGAGTGGGTGAAGCCAAGAATCAAATCAATGATTTGGAACACAAGGAAGAAAAAACAACCACACAGAACAATAATAAGAAAAAAGAATTAAAAAAAAAAAAGGATAGTGTAAGCAGCTTCTGGGAAAACTTCAAGTGTTCTAACATTTGCATCATAGGGGTGCCAGAACGAGAAGAGAAAGAGCAAAAATTGGAAATCTATTTGCAAAAACAATGAGAGAAAACTTCCCTAATCTGGTGAAGGAAATAGACATGCAAGTTCAGGAAGCACAGAGAGTCCCAAACAAGATGGACACAAAGAGGATCACACCAAGACACATCATAATTAAAATGCCAAAGGTTAAAGATAAAGAGAGAATCTTAAAAGCTGCAAGAGAAAAGAAGTTAGTTACTTACAGGGAGTTCTCATAAGACTGTCAGCTGATTTCTCAAAAGAAACTTTACAGGCTAGAAGGGATTGGCAAGAAGTATTCAAAGTCATGGAAAGCTGGGACCTACAGCCAATATTGCTCTACCCAGCAAAGCTGTCATTTACAATTGAAGGACAGTTAAAGAGCTTCCCAGACAAGAAAAACTAAAGGAATTCACCATCACCAAACCATTATTATATGAAATGTTAAAGGAACTTATTAAGAAAAAGAAGATCAAAACTATGAACAGTAAAATGCCAATAAATACTTATCTATCAACAGCTGAATCTAAAAACAAATAAGCAAGCAAGAAGAACAGAAATAGAATCATGGATATGGAGAACGTTTTAATGGTTGCCAGATGGGAGGGAAGTTTGAGGAAATGGGTAAAGAGGTGGAGGGGATTAAGTACAAATAGGTAGTTACAGAATATGCATGGGAATGTAAAGTACAGTATAGGAAATGGAGTAGCCAAAGAGATTATATGCATGGCCCATGGACATGAACAAAGGTATGCAGATAGTCTGAGGGAGTGGGGTATACTGGGTGGAGGGGAGCAAAAGGGGAAAAATGTGGAAAACTGTAATAGCATAATCAATAAAACATAATTTAAAAAATAATAAAAGGATCAGGTAATAAAAGAAGGAAAGACAATTAGAATATCACCATTCTGTAATCCCTAGTAAATTAAGGCAGTGATCATCTAACTTTCTGAAACCAATTCTAATATGTGTGTTGGGGAGGCCCCACATGCCAAGAAACAATTCTTGAGACAGCTGAGTGTCCTACAAATCAGTTCAATTATTATACTAGCTACCTGGAGATGGCATTAGATTCCATAGGCTAAGGTTTATTCCTATAAAACTGAGCTCCTTACCCTAACCCCTCAGATGTCAATCACAGGTGTTTCCACCACCTTCTCCTTGGGTTTTATTAATTTGCTTGAGAAACATTTGACTTACTAGGTCACTGGTTTATTATAAATGGTTACAACTCAGGAACAGTCGGATGGAAGAGATGTGTAGGGCAAGGTATGGGGAATGGGTGAGGAACTTCCATACCCTCTCTCTGAGTGAGCCACTTTCCCCACCATCTCCACACTGTCACCAACTAGGAAGCTGTCTGAACAACATCCTTTAGGGATTTTGTGGAGGCTTCATTACCTAGGCATTCTTGTTTAAGTCATTGACCATTGGTGATTGCTTCAACCTTTAGTCCCTCTGGAGGTGGGGAAGGGGTGGGAGGTGAGACTGAAAGTTTCCACCCTCTAATCACCTGGTTGGTTCTCCTGGAAACCAGCCCATCCTTTGTGCTTTCCAAAAGTTACCTCATTAACATAACAGAAAACACCTTTCTCTCTCTCATCACTTAGGAAATTCCAAGAGTTTTAGGAACTCTGTGCCAAAAAACGAGAACAAAGACCAAATGTACATATTTCTTATTATAAATCACAATATCACATCATCAGTAACTGCTAACATTACAGAAAGAGAGTAAACCAGATAGTATGTTGAAATACACAATACCACTTATAACATGTTTTTGCCAAAAGTTGAAACCAAATCTAATAAATCTACTAGAAGTAACTACCAAATTGCAGAGAACTGAGGAAAATGTTACCACACCATGGAATGAATTCAGTAAACTATGTGTTTTAATACATGCACAAATTGTAAGGACACAGTGGGAGTAGAGGGGGTCCTATAGATGAAAAGAAACTTAAGAAATGTATAATCGCATTGTAGAGTCATATTTTTACCCTGATACAAACAAAATCAGAGACAAGTGGGGAAATTTCAACACTGACTATATAATTGGTTGTGTAAGAAATTATTGATTTTCTTTTGGGTCAGTAATAATTTTGTGGTCATGTTTTCAGAGTCTTTATCTTTCATAGTGTGGATGAAAGCAGGCCACATACTAAACTTGACAAGCTCAGGAGAGGCCTGCCTCGTGGGCCATATAAATTCAGAGGTCCAAAGTAATCACATAGGATGGTCTGAAATGAAAACTTTCTAGCTAAAAGCAAATCATGATGGGTATTCATGTTATAGGACAGTATTTTTCTTGACAGAGTCCATCTTTGCCTTAACTGAGCCTGTCTGTTTTTTTTTTTTTTTTTTTGCATCTGTGATAACAGACCTTTGGACTGTCCGGGTAATTTTTTTTTTTTTCAGGCCCCTCAGGGCACAATCTCCCACCAGAGCAGAGACCACAAATTCCCTCATTGTTATTATTATCATGTTAATTGTAACTGTTAACTGTCCTATACCCACTAATGTAAAAGAGGTATGTGTCTGTTCATTTTACTTTTAACCAATTCCAGAGATTCCCACCCCTTTCTCCTGCCTCCCTAATCAACCACCAATGGATTTCATGTACCTCCCCCCATGCCTCCTCCTTTGATTGTAATGTATAAAATAAGATGCAGAACTACCATTCTCTGGAGCATTTTCTCAATCCATTGAGACTTTGCTTCCCAGCTCAAATAAACTGATAAAAAATCTTATAGGTTTAGATGTTTCTTACGTTGACAATAGATATATGTTGAAGTACTTGTAGAGAAATGATGCCTGGAATTTGCTTCAAAATAATCCATGGAAGGAAGAATAATGGGAATACATATGAGTCAAAATTGGCCATGAGTTGATTTTTGTTGAAGCTGGATCGTAAGTACATAGGATTTATGATATTACTCTCTCTACTTTTGTATGTGTTAGGAATTTTCTCTACTGAAGGTGGGGGGGATGGCTGGAGAAGCCTAGGTTAAAGACCTTCTTAGGCCCTGGTTTCGAGAAATAGAATGTCCTCTGTTCTCAGTGATTGCCGCCTCCTCTAAGTTCCTCAGATACTTCCAGGTACAGAGACTCTATCAGAACTTAAATTAGTTTTGGAACCAACTTTGTGACTCTCAGCTTGAAAGAATGAAGAGATAGAAGCCTCAAAAAGAGTGTGTTTCTGATTATTATTAAAAATAATAATTTATAATATGTAACAAATTGCCACAAATGACATGGCTTAAAACAGCACAAAATTCTTATTTTATAGTTATGGAGGTTAGAAATCCACAATGAGCTTCACTGAGCTAAAATCATGGTGTCAGCAGGTGGTGGTCCTTCTGGAGACCCCGGGGAGAAGGTGTTCCTTGCTTGCCCTTCCTGTCTCCTAGCAGCTGTCTACATTTCTCCGGCCCTTGACTGCATCATCCTGATCTCTGCTTTTGTCTGCACATCTCTGACTTTACTGCTTTTCTCTTTCACATGTAAGGACCCTTGTGATTACGTTGGTTCTTCTTGGATAATCAGTATAATCTCATCTCAAAACCCTTAATGTAATCACATCTGCAAAGTTCCTTTTTCTCTGTAAGGTTCTAAGGGTTAGGATGTGGGGGCCCCTTTGTGGGGGCATTATTCTGCTTACTACAAAGAGAAATTGGGAAGAAGTTGGGAAGTAGGATTAATAAGGGAAGGTATATCAATCAGAATTCAGCCAGGAAACAAGAGTCATTTTAATATTTTAAACAGAGGACATTTAATACAGAGAATTTGTTACACGTGAAATGGAAGATCTGAAAAAGTCAAAGGGTGGTGAAATACCTGAGAATTTAAAGTACAGCTTCTACTGAATTCTTGTCACTTTTGTATCACTGTAAAGTTGAAAAATCTTAAGTCACAGTGTCCTAAGTCAGGGATTGTCTGTACTGATTTTGGAGTTAGGAACGAAATCTAAGTAAGTAGGTGAATTTACAACTATGGAATTCATGGGTAATGAGACTCGACTCTACTTCCAGGACGGAGAGATGATGTAATACCCTTGATTCTCCCACCTTCTAGTCTTCCACCAGCGTTCTCTTTGGCCAACTCAGTTGTACGGGAATCTGGGAAACAGAGTTAGCAGGAGAAGGATGGAGAACACATCTGATTACAAAGAGGTCATGCAAAGCACAAAAGATTTAAAGAACTAAGATTTGGTGGTGAAAGAACTAACGAGAAGGTATTCAAGGAACTTAATGATTGCTTTTAGATTTATAGACCTTATGATAGAGAGGATGATGACAGGCTGTTTTTAATTCCCTTAGAGCCAATATCAGTGGACTTAAATTAAAATGGAGCCTATGGGTAGAAGATTTATGAAAACTTTACCTGTAAGAATGGAAAGATCTAAAACTACTTTCGAAAGGATACATGAGGAATCCCCTTCCTTAGAAATGTTGAAGGACCAGGCATCTATTTATGTGCAGGGTTTATTTGGCGGCGGGCCTAGCTGGAGGCAGGCGCATGCTCTGTGGGTCTGAGCTGGCCCTCACTATAATTCTGGTTGCGGTTAATAGCCCCTTGAACTCTGGAGAGTAGCAAATGTCACTGCAGCTGCCTTGTTGTCTTGGATCTGAGAAAGGAAAAAAAAAAGCAAAAAACTGTCGTGGCAGAGGGTGGTGAATAGAAAGCAAATCAACCAAAAGATCATTTCAGCGCAGGGTTGGTGGCTTACTTGAGTAAGTGATTTATGACACAATGTTTTTATTTGATCTGGCATTACAGGGATAAATTATTGAGTGTTAATTGTATGTTGATAAGCTGTTCCTGCTTAAATTTATTCCTTCCTCAGTTTGCGTTAATTGGGGCATATTGGAACAGAAGGGGAATTGCCCACTTACTGCCTGGTTTGGTTTATGCTCTTGCTAAAATGCCGAGTTGTAATTGTGTCTTCACGCTTATTCATACTAAGTGAATAAGGAGCTCCTACCTGTGGGCTTTTCCCCATTAATGCACTTCTTTTTCTTATAAATGAAATGTTAAAGAATATCACTCCTATTTACTTGTTCAAATTTACTCAAGTTGCAGCAGAAGGTAGGGTCAGAGGTGGACTGGCAGAAGGCTGGGGAATTTTAAATGCATATTTTATCATTTGAAATTTAAATCTTTTTTAGATAAAGCCATCAATGGGGGGAGGGGTAAAACTGAATGTTTCCTTCATTGGTGGCTTTATCTCTGACTAATCTCTCTCTTTTCCATTCCTGCAGTCCCCACCCATCTCTTCTCTTCTCTCTGACATGAAGGGACTTGAGTGGCCATGGAGTGCAGAAGGCCAGCGTTTAGAATCTGTGTGCCACGTAGAGATATAGGTATGGGTAGGAAAGAGGGGAGTGGGAACTGCCAGATATTTGGGTCTTGTCTTTCAAGGGTTTTTATAATAGGTACTCTAACTCCAGGGAAGTTGAGTGAGTCCAGATTTTAAGAACTCAGTGCAGACACAAAACAGCAAATGGCCAGCAGGATTCTAAGTAGAAAAGCTGGGTTGAGATTAAAGGAAATCAACAAGGACAGAGGAAACAGTAATATTCCAAATAGGCACACCAGATTCAGGGGAACCGAGGGCTGTCCATGTGAGTTACTACACATGGCCCAGGGGTGGGCTCGTGACCTTGATCCCAGACACAGACCCCGCTCTCTGCCGTAGTTACGTGAATTTCACTGGATGTGGGCAGGTGGGTACCTGGCTGTAATCCAGAAAGAGGCGCACCCTTTACATGCCAGGAGCTCCTGGCAATGGCAGGGACAGTGGGTGCCCCTCTCCAGGCCTATTCCTGCAACTCAAATCCCCTTTTACCTCTCCACCCTCTTCTCCCTCCCCAGTTTTGTTCTTAGATGTGGCATATAATTTCTTTCTCCTGGCTCTTCTCCCTCAAATAAAAAAAAAATGAGTTCCAGTTAAGTCACTGCTTGTGCATCTTTTCTAGTCAAAGTAGAAAGAAGCTTGCTGGCCTCTGTGTAGAGAGAAGAGTTGAGGATTAGGTGAGCATAGTTACCTAAACATATCTTGCCCTGTAAGTACTGAGAGAACCTTGTAATTGGCTAGTTTACCCACAAAACTGTCTTACAGGTGTACATTGTGAGGACAAGATTGTGCTGAAATTTCAGGGATCACTCTAGTTCACAGGTGGCAAACACAAGGCCCATAGGCTGAATCCGGCCCTCCACCTTGTTTCTACCCAGCGGCAGCGCCGAGCTGTTGCTTAACTGTTAAGGAGTAGTTACATTTATACAGTCCTAAACTTACATTCGGCTCCTTGAAGGCAACCGCGAGGCTGATGTGGCCCCCAGTGAAAATGAGTTTGACGCCCCTGCTCTAGTTCTTTTATACAGAGATTTGGCTCTTGACTGGTTAGTTAAAACAGGGTTAATAATTATAGGAAGATTAGTTAAAATGTCACTGTCACTATGATGCACTTCCTTGGGGAAGGACAACCAGGTAAGCATGGGCAGTTCTAGTCTCTACTAAGGCATGCCGCGTGTATATTGACCCTTAGAGATCATGGGAAGTAATGGAAAGGAAGCAGAAGAGGAGACAGAGCCCTGGGTTCTAGCTCAGCTTTCACTATGGACAAGACTCCTTCTGCTATTTTCCCAGGAATCTACAAGTCTCCCAGGGGAGATTCTGGTACCCAGGGAACTGAGGCCAGGAGCCAAAGCCTGCCAGTAACAGGACTGCCTTGGGTGCTGAGACCTGGAGGGGAAGCCATACCAGCATTCAGAGGAAAAATCAGGTGTTCAAATCTCAGAGATGGCATCTCAGAGTTGGATGAGAGACACTGGGGACAGCTCAGTGTGCATTGTCTGTAAGTCCCACACCATGTTATTCTTTGGGTCCCAACCACCAAGACTCGCCAACGGTCACCAATAGCTTTAGATTGAAAGTAGGAAGCCAGAGTGAGAGGGGAACTTAGAGCCCATCCAGCATAACTAAGAAAGGTGAAGTGACTTGTCCAGGAGCACATGGCTGGAGGTGGCAGAGCAAGGCCTAGATCCAGTTCTCTGAACTCCCAGCAGTGCTTTTTCTAAAATAACCCACAGTCCACCTGTGACATCGGCAGGTCCATTCTGATCCTGATGAAAGGGATGCTGAAATCACCCCAACCAACCCAGCAAGGAGACAGGAAGTGAAAATGGATTCCAGAGTTATTTGAATTCTGTGTTAAATGCTTTTCCTTTTTTTTTTTTAACTTAGGTAAGAATTATAGGTGATGCTTATAAAATTCTTGAGAAAAAAAATGGGGTAGTGATTACTCTAGTAAATAGAAGGTTGTAGATAGTTCCTGCTCCATAGAGCTGATGATGGACATCACACAAACTCCTTTGGTTTTGGGGGGAATTCTTAACCTTCTTGATTTGATATTCTTCCTCCTGGGCTGTTATGGTTAAGCTATGGCAAGAGTAAGTTTGCCCTAGACTTTGCTTCTCAGAGTGTGATTGCCAGGCCAGCAGTGTCAGCCTTATCTGAGTACTTAAAACAAATGCAAAATCATGGGCCCTACTCTGAGCGCATGGATTCAGAATCTCTGGGTGGGCCATCTGTCTTGACAAGTCCTCCAGGTGATTCTGATGTACTTGAAGTTTGAGAAGCCCTGAGATAGAATAAAAAGGAAGTGTAGACTAACAGGATATGAGACACAATGCAAAGTAATGGTTCAAACTCTGACCCACTAGGAGATCTTGGACAGATGTCTGTTTTTCTGTGACTCAGTTTTCTTGATTCTGGAATGGTTGGGTCTCCCCCATGAGGTAGTTGGGAAGCTCAAATGAAATAATGCAGGAAAAGTCTGTATGCCTAATACAGTATGCCTAATATTTAGTGTGTATTCAGTATATTTTACTTATTGGTCCTATGATTATTATAACCCCAGTGTGTTAGCCCATGGTGTAAATTTCAGAATCTTCTAGACCCTTCCTGTGCTCTCTCTCTCTCTCTGAGCTTCTGCAGCTCCATTCAAACCTTGAGACCGCTATGGGGTGAGCTCTGTGGAACTGGGCAGTGTGGCCTTCTGAGCACCTTGGAGAGTGGATCTCTAGCACCTCACTGCTTCCTGATTCTCACCATGAAATGAAGACAATTAAACCGTATTCAGTCCTACTTTATGCATTGGGAAATAGATTGTGGGACCTCCTATTCTGAACCAAAGTCAAGACCCATTAACAACAAGCTTGAGTCTCCTTAGGCAAAGAGAGAGGCCCAAACCTCAGCACTGGGACTGTCCTCAGAATTTCAAAGTGTCTGGTCAAGTTGGATTAGATGATCCTGTCCTTGCCATTCCTTCTGGCTACTGCTACCAGAGTCCACATAGCCACTTTCAGAGCAAGAGGCCAGCCCCTCTCCTGAGCAGTCTGTCATCTCTGCTTCACAGAATAGACACAGGCATGGCAGGCTGGAGCAACAGCTCCTGCCTCCCTTGGGGCCACCAGAATGTCTCCCAGGGGGCCAGCCCAAGCCTGGATAAAAATTAGTGAGCAATTCTGACTAGTTTAATTTTTCTCTCCTAAGAAATTGAGAGACCATGTCCTCTTAATCATCTTTTGAGAAGAAAGACAAAAGAGAGACATTCAAGAAAACAGAGGCAATTAATCTGTCCATTCATGTTCAATAAATGACTGTGGTCTGAGTGCATCTATTTCTTTGTTTTACAAATGTTTATTAGGCACCCATTCTGTGTAGAGCACTGGGGGCACCAGGGAAAATTAGGGACAATTCTGCCTCCAAGAGTTCTGTGAGCTGCTGGAGAGGAGGAGAGGCAAATGGGCCTACCGTTTGGTGAGCGTTTCCTGTGTGCCATGCATTGGACTAAGTGCATGATCCTCACAAGAACCCCGTGAGGTCTGTCTTCTTGTCCCCATTCTACAGATGAGGATGTGTAGGCTGGGAAGATGAAATGATCAGGATGGAGTCACCTATTGGAAAGTGGCAGGGCTCTGTGACACGAAAGCCCTTCCTTGGTTCAGCCTCCTGTGCTGCTTCTGTGGGAGTGTGCTCATTCATTTCTGTGCAAAGGGCAGGGATGTAAAGTACTGTGGGGCGGTGCAAGTTCAGAGGACTCCTGGCAGCTCAGAGGGCAGAGAAATTGCTCCGGGCTGCCCTGTGTGTGTCGAAGCACAGTCTAGGGGAGGGGGTGGAGGAAAGTTCCTAAGCAGTGCTGTGGAGGCTGGTGAGGGTGTGGGATGGGACAGGTGAGCCCTGAGTGTCTCGGTTTGTCTTGCATGTGGTGAAGGAAAAGGACCAAGCAGCCATTATCTTGGGTCAGGCCTTGCCCTCAGTATGACCCTGGCCAGTACCAGTTATCAAGTAAGATTGGATAAGCCAGGACAAAACTTGGAATGTTCCGTTCACTTTCACATAATAAGGCTGCAATAAAACCTTGTCAATGTGTTACACTTGCTTTCATTTATCACCATTACCTGCTCACCTACCCACATTTATTAAATGCTCATGCGTGTGTGAAACACTTGGCATTAGGCTCAGAACAGGTCTGAGGGTACTAACACATCTCCTCACGCAGCCCCTCTCCCACCAACATCAAGTGAGAATGTCAGGAAGGTCTCGAGTGCTCTGCCATGTGTTATGTACCCTCACAGGACAGTGAGATGACTCCCACTTCACGATGCGGTCACTGAGGCTCCAAGAGGCCAAGCACTGAAGAACCCGCTGGTCAAAGAGGTGCACTCTCTTTCCAAAGCTGGTGACTTAGGAGCCAAGTGGGCAGTTGACAGGTTTCTGAGACAAATATACTCTGTAAATGTGGTAAATTTAGTGGATTTAAATTAATCAATTAGAAGTTATACAGTTTGTATCGCCAAAGTTGAGGCAGTATGGTAAAGGGGCAAAATAGACAGGCCATTGGAGTCTTATAGTCCTGAGTTCAAATCCTGACCCCTTTAGCCTTTCTTGGTCAATTCGCTTACCTCCTCTGAGCCTTTCTTCCTCCATTTGTAAAATCAGACTCTATAGGGCCATCCAGGGGGAGTGATAGAATTTATCTATAATATGTACTTCTGTTCTTGGCAAATGATATCTTCTCCTCTGCCCTGGATTCTTCTCTGGAAAATGCTTCCTTCCAGATTAGTTCATTTAGACCCATGAATATCGACTATTTTGATCTGTTCAGCCCAAGTATTATTTTATTTACCTTAGATTGCATGGACACCCAAATGACCTTGTTTCATGGCCAGGCACAAGGAAGCCAGAATAATTAGGACAACTGCACAGTTCTAAGAATGTGCAGTGACCTAAGTCTGCATGGTTGGCCCTTTGAAATTGCCTTGGTTTAATGATTTCATGGAAGTTCCATGTGGCAGAGGTCGGCTGGTGGTTCACCAGCTCTTTTCCCTTTTCCTCTCAGCTAGGCTATATTTCCCAGTCTCCCTCATAGTGAAGTGATTATGTGACTGAGTTCTGGCCAGTGGAACATGGGTGAAAATGATGGGCATGTGGAGAGTGAAGATCATGCCTCTAGGAATATCCCACAAATCCTTCTCTCTGCCCTCATCTGCTGCCAGATAGAAGATCCAGTGAAGGACTCCAAGTCTATAAAGAATGGGGAACCACTAGATAGAAGAAACATGGGTCCCTTAAAGACTACATGGAGCAGAGTAACCACCATACCCCACAACCTGCATTGGTCTGTGAGTGAGACATAAACTTTTACTGAACCACTGAGATTTGGGCGGGGGGTGGGGGGAGTTACTAGTAAAGGTAATTAGCCTGCCATAAATAATATAGCCTGCTAATGACTTATAACAAGATATTTTTAGCCATCAATACTCTTTCTAAATGAACCTATGAAATTTAATACACTGGGAGGGGTAATATATTTCTTTGTATTAGCTCAAGTTAATTTATAAGCTTACCCCACCAGGTCCAAACAGGGCCCTCCCTCTCTCTATATATAGCACTGCTTTTGATTGCAGGCACAGCTGAGGTGGGGAGCTGGCTGGTACAGTGGTTCTCAGAGCATGAGTATCACTAGCAACTTGTTAGAAATGCAAATTACAGGGCCCCACCTCTAATCTACTGTGTCAGAAACTCCGAGTGGGGCTCAGCAATCTGTTTTTATGAGCCCTTTAGTGATTTTGATGCATCAGGCTAATATTTGAGAACAACTGAAGGAGAAGGTCTGCTGGAGACCTGAAGATCACATGCAAGATCTTCAGAAGATCACAGGAAGAGCAGAGTAGAGTGGGGTTCGCACCAACTGCTCCCATGCAGACCAAGGGCAATGGATAAAGGAGATAAGGGGAGAGGGACCAAAGATGAGTTCTTAACAATTTTATTTATGACTATATTATTAACTATGGCCCAGAGCTTAAGGACTTGGTTTGTCACTCCATAGAGAATTAATCACTACACTGGAATGCTTAGCATGAGTCTACTACATCTGCCATCAGAAAATATCACCGTGTCTTGGCCAGTGTGGCTCAGTTGGTTGGGCATCATCCCATAAACTGAAGGGTTGCAGATTTGATTCCCAGTCAGGGCACATACCTACACTGCAGGTTCAGTTCCCAGTCTGGGTGTGTGCAAGAGGCAACTGATTGATGTTTCTCTCTCACATCGATGTTTCTCTCCCTCTCTCTCTCCCTCCCTTCCCCTCTTTCTAAAATCAAGGACATGTCCTTGGGTGAGGATAAAAAAAAGAAAGAAAATACATCAAGGTGCTGGCAGGGCTGGTTTCCTCTGAGGACTCTCTCCTTGGTTTGCACATGGGGCCCAAGGCTGCTTTTTTGCATCCTTGTTCCTCTGTGCGTGCACACTCCGTGTCTCTCTTTGTGTTCTAATTTCTTCTTCTTACAAGGTCACCAATCAGAACTGATTAGGGCCCCACCCTAAAGATGTCATTTTAACTTAATCACCTCTTTAAAAAGCTCTATCTCCAAATGCAGTCACATTTGGTGGGGGGTAGGGCACAGTAAAGTTTCAACATATGAATTTTTTTTTTAAAGATTTTATTTATTTTTAGAGAGAGGGGAAGGGAGGGAGAAAGAGAGGGAGAGAAACAGCAATGTGTGGTTGCCTCTCACATGGCCCTCACGGGGACCTGGCCCGCAACCCAGGCATGTGCCCTGACTGGGAATCGAACCGGGACCGCTTAGTTCCCAGCCCGCGCTCAATCCACTGAGCTACACCAGCCAGGGCTCAATGAGTCAACATATGAATTTTGGGAAGACACAATTCAGTCCATAACAGCTATGAAACCTAGAATATTACTACCTTATTATTTTCCTATCTGTCTTGGAACTAACTCCCTTGAATAATCCTGGAGCCAAAGATAGTTACGTGCTAAATTTAACATATAGTTTGGAGTAAAAAGCTTGCTCCATTTTATTCTAACTGAAATTAGAACTGAATTAATAGTTTTGGAAATAAGTTGGCCAGTTAAAAATAGATCCAGTAAAAAGTAATACAAGCACAATTTACAATAGCCAAGTGTTGGAAGCAACCTAAATGCCTATCAGTAAATGAGTGAATCAAAAAACTGTGGCACATTTACACAATGGAATACTATGAAGCAGAAAGAAAGAAGGAGCTCCTACTCTTCATGAAAGCATGGATGGACCTGGAGAACATTATGCTAAGTGAAATAAGCCAGGCAGTGAAAGACAAATACCATATGAACTCACCTATAAGTGGGGCCTAATCAACAAAACAAATAAGCAAGCAAAATATGAACAGAGACATTGGAATAAAGAACAGACTGACAGTAACCAGAGGGGAGGAGGGAGGGAGATAACAGGAGAAAAACGGGGAAGGGTTGTCAGGGAACATGTATAAAGGACCCATGGGCAAAGCCAAAGGGGGTAGGACTGAGGGTGGGAGGTGGGGTTGGGTGGAGCAGGGGGAGAGGATGGGGGAAAATGGAGACAACTGTGCTTGAAAAACAATAAAAAATAATAATAAATTTTTAAAAAAAGTAATGTGGAAGTAAAAGGGTCTTGTTTTAGTTTCCTGTGTCTCCTGGGCAGCTGGATGTTAACCTGTAAATGAATGTAGGGTGTTTGGCAAAAAGGGACTATCGAAAAATCTTACAATCTGGTGGGAACTTGCATTTTTTCCTGAGCGAGTTGATAACCACTTGATTACATGATAAATAGGAAAACACTTTTCTTGATATTGTGGTCTTTGCAAATAAATAGGAAAATAGTTTTGTTAGAATAGAAAAATTAGTTCCTCCAGAGATGCTTTTGAGTCTCTTTGGCTTGTTAATCAAATCTAGTAATTACTTTAAATAATGACTAAGTAATTCGCAGAAATTATGTATGTAGAAAAACAGAATGGGGTGGCGGGAAGACTGGTAACTCTTAGAACTCCTGTTTCACAAGCATGTATGTTTTCCCCGGGAGAAGTCTCCAGCACGCCAGAGCCGCGTTCTCTTTCCTCTCACATCCTCGGCTTGTGTCGGCCTCCCCCGCTCTACTCCATCCCCTTCATATTAACTAGCAGGGTCATGGATTCGGTGACCTCACTGCCAAGACGAGCCTTATTGTGAGAGCTTCAGGTAGTCTAAACTTGGGGCAATTTAGCTCCTTTAAAATCCCACTGAGTGAACTTTCTTATCATTTGTTAACTTTCAGGGCAAAGTTCGCTGAAGAACATTCTCACTGCTAGCCTGTGAAATAGTGGCTGTTGAAGTCCTATGCGTCCGGGTACATTAGCCTGTGCTCAAAATATGCTTATGGGGCAAATTCTGATATGATTAATGTTGGCATCATTGAGCATACATTAGTGGAATTTGCATACATGTAAATTTGAATAATGTTCAAGGACATTAACTGATTTCATATTTAATGATGATAATAGCTAACATTTAGTGAAGTATTTTATTCCAGATACTGCTCTAAACCTTTTATATAATAATTTAATTAATCTTCAAAACAGTGCTATGAAATAGGCCCTATTATCAGACCCATTTTACAGATAAGGAAATTAAGGCACAGAAAAGTTCAGTAACTTGTTCAAACCCACAGTTAGCTCAAAAACAGCAAGCTGGGGTGTGAACCCAGGAGGGCCGACCCCAGAGGCTGCACGCACATCCTGTGTTCCATAGAGTGGCTGTTAAGCACTCTGGGAAGGAAATGGCTGTGCTCCGACGGGGCAGGCTGTACAAGGGCGGTGTGGAGTCTTCTTTCTTAAGACAGACCTTCAGCAAATTGATATTCATCCAAAAGTATTATTTTGGGGGGTTTCAAAGCAAAGTGTGATTCTGTAGGACTGGGACCTGTGGTCCTTCCCTTTGCCACTTTGGAAAAACTTGTGTGCATTTATGTCCGCCCATGTGCATCCAACAACTGTCTCTCCAGGGCTGTTTGCTGGTCCCCTGAGAGCTACAGTCTTGACCAAGATGTAGCCCCTGCTCTGCAGCGACACAGCAGTGGTGGAAGGGTCCAGACTTGGCGACATAAAGGACGAACTGTATAATCTGACAGCATTGAGAAACTAAAGGTCAGAGTCAGGGAGCTAGGTGAGGAGATAGGGAAGAATTCACAGAGGAAGTACTGACCGAGCTGAGTCTAAGAGACAATAGAGTTCTACCTCTGACTAAGGAGGGAGGAGGTATGGTGGGAGTAGAGGGAGGGGCCCAGGGTGTTCCTCACTAGGAGAACAAGTGGGAGCCATGATGGGCGATGAATCCCAAGGGCTGGGACATGGACTCTGTCCTGGCGGGATGCAGAGTCAGCAGAGGTTTGTAAGCAAATAGGACCACGATGACACATTTGCTGTCTTAGCTAGATAAGGATAGATTTGTCCAACTGGAATGTGGGTGATTCACGAAAAATATGTATTATTCTAGAATGCCCTTATGCTAATCTGAAAGAAGTGGCAGTCTCAGTGCCCCAGCTTCCCTACTCCCTCTCCCACACCTCTCTTACCTATTGACTGATGTTTGGAATCCCCAGTTAGAGATTCATTCCATTGTTAATCTCCTCCCACTTACAGGATATTCTCCTGAGTCACTTAAACCTAGCCACACTAGCATACAGTAGCAGCTTTCCAGAGATCAGGTTTTTGCTGAGATGTGGAAAGAGGAGGGGAAGGAGGAGAGCCTGGTGGAGTGGGGGGGGGGGTTGCGAGTGGAACTGGGAGTGTGACCACATGAAAAAAATATAGCCGTAATCCAGAGCTGACTCAAAATACGGTCACACCAAAGGTAATGATATTGTAATATCAGGTCAACTTGGAAATGATGTGAACAGAGGTTCATCATTGTTTTCAAATGGTGAACCTAAATCTTTAGCTTAGTAAATACTTTAAAACCACAAAGATTTATCTTAGTATTGAGGGGCTAACAAATGGCTTCTTAATTGCAGACACCAGAATCCAGTCCTGGTTAATTTCAGCCTCAAAGGAGTTCATTAAAGGAGATTCAGTAGCTCATAGACTCTCCAGGAGGACTTGTGAACTGACATGGAAGCTCTGTCGTTAGCCAGGAATGGTGGTCAAAACCATGCAGCAGGACTGGTCCAGTGGATGCCCTTTTGCTTGCACCTTGGGCACAGACGCTGCACCAGGCACTGCCGACACCACTGATGAGGTGCTGAATGAGTCCACCAGAACTGCCAAACTGCCTCTGGACACTGCATCCACTTTCATCAGGGATTCTAGAAAAATGCCTTTTTCTTGAGTCACAAGCTTCCATGGTAAAGTCGAGCAGGGTGCATCAAATTGGCGAGCCTAGGTTGCATGTCTGCTACTGGTACCAGGGGCTGACAGGTGAGCATCTGGTGCAAATTGTGATAGGTGGACTCTCTTTGACTTAGGCTCATAAGGGCGGACATCCTCAAACCTGAGGGCCAGGGGCTTTGAAGGGAGCATGTAGGCCCAACAGAGTAACTGTTTAGAAATAAGCTATATGTCTAAACATGAAGGCCCACCACAAAGAGTAGCTTTTGCACATGCGTCTGATGCTGCCTAAGAGTTGCACAAGACAAAGGGAACTTTAAGCCTTGCTAGTAATAGCAATGTGGCTAAATATCTGAAAAGAAGAGCCTTTAAATTCTTCCTGATTCACTAGTCAAAAACCAATGTACTGATGTCAAAATAAGGAGGGGGAAATTGCTCAGTTTTAAAATAAGGTCTACGTTTTAACTTTACACTTAAAAATTTTCCTTCTCTGTCTTTGTCTTTTTTTTTTTTTTCATTTAAATATACAGGGTCTGGAGGAAGTAATGCCTGTTTGAATGTGGTTGGTAGGGTGATAATATGGGTGTAATAATTTATAGTTTTAATTTGAACATTTCACCTAAAATGTCATATGGTATGCTTGGTATGTCATATGATATTGTTAAGTTACAGAGTTACATGCTTATGACTTTGTAATAAAAGATTTTATGATAAAAAAGTAGCATTATTTGTGCCAGGCCCTGTATTTTATTGATTATGCTATTGAAGTTGTCCCAATTTTTCCCCCTTTGCCCCCTTCCACACAGCACTCCCCACTCCCTCAGGCCATCCCCACACCACTGTTCATGTCCTTGGGTCGTGTGTATAGGTTCTTTGGCTACTCCATTTCCTATGCTGTACTTTGCATCCCCACAGCTAGTCTGTACCTACCAATTTGTCCTTCTTAATCCCCTCACCTCTTTACCCATTTCCCCACCCGCCTCCCGCAGCTGTCAAAATGCTCTCCATATCCATGGTTCTGTCTCTGTTCTTCTTGTTTGCTTAGTTTGTTTTTTAGATTCAATTGTTTATAAGTATGTATTTATTACCATTTTATTGTTCATAATTTTGATGTCTTTGTCTTTTTTTTAAAGTGCCATTTCTGCCTTAATCTCCAAACCTAGTTAGGAATAATACAGGTAAGTCTTGAAAAATAAATTATGTAGCAAATAGTTCTAAGGCTACATCTTCTTATATGTCTAAAAATGAAGCCATAGTTATGGCAATAAATTTTGACTTGATTGCCTAGTGGCTCAGTCAGAAGGGGCATGTCATGTGACTGTGATGACAGGCGTTCATTCATAATTTGATGACTTCTCCTCCTAGAATCTGGCAGCCTGACAGCCCAGCACCTGCTCAACGCCAGCAGTGAGCAAAGACTCTCTCACAGTAAGTGAAAGGCTGGGGGTATTAAGAGATGTTTTATTATTCAACATTTTTTTGTTTTGTTGTCTAAGTATGTTAAATTCAGCTGAAAACCTTCAGGTTGACCGTAAAAAAAGACCTAAGGACCTCACCATTCTGCACAAAGCTCAAGGAGTTTTCTGGAGAAACAGTTTATTTTCCATAATTTTGCAGAAGTATAAAAATGAATAGGCATTAACAATTTAGTATTACAGTATCTCTAACATTTTTAGTGTACGTACCCACTTTAGGGAATCTGCCCTACAAAAAGGAAACATCAGTATGTAAGGATATAGTCACAAAGCTGTGTTTATTTCAGTATTGTTTATAGTAAGGAAGCAAACCCTGAATGTCCATTAGTAGGGGAATAGTTGAATAAATTCTTACTGTGAACTATTATGTGTATGTTTAAAAGAATGATTTATGTCTGTATGTAATAACCTGGAGGAATGCCCATGTATATTTTTAGATTAAAAAAACCATTGTAAAGTATGTATATGGTATAAACCCATCTTTATACATAGGTAGGTTTTTGCACATTTATATTTGCTGGGTGAACATTAAGTATATGAAAAAATATAAGCCAAATTGTTACTTTTGCTAGGGGTTAGGGTTCCAGGGACTGTTCAGTGTTTTACCATAAGCATATGTATGATTTGTGATTAACTACAATCCAGAGAAGGAAAACCTATAGAACCACTTAGGATTTGGTGAGGATTCAATGGGACAATATTTGTAAAATGCTTATTATAATCCCTGGTATTTAGTAAGCATCTGAGAAATGCTGGATATTATCATTCGATTTTTTTTCTTTCTGGACAGTGTAACATACAGCAGTCTGGCCTTTGCCTTCCTCCACACTATCATTTCTTGCATTCCAGGCGGCTTGTGGTCTCAAAAGACCTTAGGTCTTTGCTCATGTAATTCCCATTCCTAGAACCTAGAATATCCCCTGGTTTGCCCATTTAGCTGCTTTGCATCCTTCAGGGCTCAGTTTAAGTGCCTTCCCTGACCCACAAGTGAAGGTAAGAGACCTGTCTTCTCTGGGCCATCTGTCCACACCATAATACTCACCATCCTGTTGGAAGAGTCTGTCTGTCTGTGGGGCTGTATCTGTCCATCTTTGCGTCCTCAACACCTAACCTGAAGCCATGGAGTGGCAATTGGATAAACACAGATGTAGTAACTGGACTTGCAGTGACTGCATGACCACACTGGGGGAGAAAGAGGCGGGCTGGCTTCCTCAGGAGCAGTTAGGGTGCAGGACAGGTCACTGTGTCCCCATGTTTGTGTTCTAGGTGCCTGCTTGGGTTATCCAGTATTTTCGTTTCTCAGGTTTTTGCAAACTGAACATGCAGTAAGGCACTGCTGCTCTTTAAGTGATTGATTTGTTCAGATTATCATATAATGTCCCTCTGATTTAGGAGTTATAACATGCCAGAACAGTTAATAATGACTGTTCACTTTCTGCATCGGTACAAACCCCTCAGTTTAACCAGTGTCAGCCAAGAGCAACTGAGAAGATGCACTGCAGGACGGAAACTCCGAGAAGGACTTTGCCGGTGCCGACTGCAGCCACGACGTAGACGGGGTGGGCAGCCCTCAGCAGCAGAGGACTTGTTTCCTGGCCCAGTTTAAAATGCAGTTTTCAGAAAAAGCAAGATCATGACTGTCACACAGATATAAAATGAATAGATGTTAAAGATTTTTCTGAACTTATTAATCAGTGAGGGAAGACAAACATGTTACAACTGATTGACAAGAGAACCCAGGGATCAGATCCACTGGAGATGACCAGCCTCAAGATGAATGAGAAATGGAGGCAAACAGTTTTTTTTAATTTTTAATTTTTTAAAAGGAAGTCAATTGAACATCTTTCCAGTAGGGCAGAATTTGCATGTCTACAGACAAAATTATTTTGCTAAGAAAGTTTAGTATGACTATGCCCCAAATATTTCATGGGTCATACTCGTACTGAAAATGTTCATCTGAAAATAAAAGTAAACTGGTAATCCTGTTTATTATTTTTTCTTTTTCCCCTCTAAATCTGTCAGCTGTATATGAGTATAGCATCATTGTAACAGATCATCTCTCACTCCACTAGATCAATAACCTGCTTGCCCCCTCCAAATGGCAAATAGTTGGGTTCCACCAAACCTACTCCCTGATCTACATTCCACAAGCACCATGTCGCATCCACACCTGCTCTTACCCAAGGTCACACTCTCTCTCTCCCTACATACACTTAGTCAGTAAGGACTACGGAGCTGGCCTCTAAAATACTCTCAAATTTACGCCATTGTCTTCAGTTCTACAGCCTAAGCTTCTGGTCATGCTCTCATCCCCTCTGGCCTAGAGAGTTGCAAATTTCCTAAATTAATTTTTGTTTTCATTTTCTCCCATCCCTCCTACACATTGCCAACAAGTTGTATTTTTGCTTGCTTCTAGTAGGAGATGGTTCAAACCCCTTAGCACAGCCCTTCAGAATATAATCGTGTTCTGCCTCTCTGGGCGCAGTCCTCAGTGCCCCCACCGCCTTCTGCTGTGGACACGATGGATGTCTGCAACTCTGAGCCTGTTTGCACGTGCTGTGTGCTGTGCCTGTACTGCCTCTCCGTCATACTCCTAATTCCTCTTTAAGAGCTTACTTAAATGTTACCTCCTCTCTAAAGCCTCCCTATAGTCCCAAACTTTCCCCTTCCAACCAGTTCAATCTTGTTTTTCTGTGCTAACATTATAACATTATATTGTTAAAGCACTTGTCAAATTGGATGGTCGATAAAATTGTACTGCTTCTGTCTTGCTCAATAGACTGTGAGCTTCTCAAGTTCAGGGATTATGTCTTAGTCATTGTTTTAAATATATAGTACCTAGCATAGTGCATGACACATAGAATGCATGCAATATCAGAATAAGGCGTAGATAGCTATAATTCTCGTCATCAGTGACAGAAATTGTCATGGAGAAATGGAAGATGATGTTGCAGCAAATGGAGGTGATAGGAAGCTAACCAGTTAGAGATGGAATACATGCATATGTTCATCAGTTCCCTGTATTGCACACAGATGATCATGCTCACACATGTTTGAGTATGAGCAAGTAAGTGCATGTTCATGCAGGTACAGAGGTCTAGTGCAGGATGAAGACAGCAGGGAACATATACTCCTGGAACTGGAAGTTACTAGATGAGCCTTCATCACAGCATAAAGAACATCTAGTCTAGGAAGTTGGGAGTTAGGAATGAGCCTGTTTTGTGTGAGGCACAGATGAAACTTTTCATCGTAACGAGATACATCTGATCACCTTCAACATAACAGCATACTTTTCAGCTCTTCCAGAATACTTCTGAATACATCCAGCTTTTATACTTGTGAACAGTTTCCCTTGTAGAGTTCATTGTCTGGCCATGGCCTACACATGAACTCCTAGCTCAGCCCCCAACAATATCTGAGAAGCCAAGAAGAGGAAAAAACGCTCCTTATGCTCTTTATAAGCATAACAGTATTAAGGGCTTTGCTTATTTTATTTCTTCCATCAGGACTGTAACTCATGAATTTCTTATACTAGAATTAAAAATTATGGGTCAAGATGTTCTAGGTTGAAGAATGTTTAAAATGTAGTCCCAGGATCACCTGCATCAGGACCCTTTGATATGCTTGTTTAAAAAGCAGATTCATGAGCCCGAGCTCAAATACCAAATCAGAATTTGTTAGGCGGGGTTTGGAAGTCTGCATTTTAAATAAACTCCGTAGCATGTATTGTAAATACTGAAGACTGAGAGCTGGTGGGGCAGACAGAGGCAGCAAGGCCGACCCCGTGCGTGGGCTGCCGGGGCCCTCCACGCCGCTGTGAGAGCAATGACAAAAGCTCCCTCTCACAAGGCCAGGCTCTTCAGCCCATCACTGCAGCCACGTTCTGGGCGGTTGCTGTTGTGAGTGTGCAACCGTCCAAACACTACCCGTGGTCAGTGAGGTCAAAGCTTCTGCTTGCTGCCCGCTGCATCATTTGAGTTGGCAAGAGAAGTAGGTAACTCTGTGTGCTGAGTTCAGGATAGGTATTTCCAAGGGAACAGAACTCTAGGATAATACCTAGGATATTGGATATGGACTGAAGGGCATCTTTCTGAATAGGGGATGAAGTGTATTTTGATGTCTCGGGTCCCTGAGATAAAGTCAAATGAGCACAGTTTTGTTCCTGGAGGCTGGTTAGGTCCTCCTACACACTCTCCTGGAGACCAAAAAACCCTCGCATTTTCATACTTGTGTTTTCAGTTCCTCTAAAGCCTCTTTTTATTACTACGATGTAAATAATTAGTTAAACACTTCCTCCCCACCCTTGTATTTCAGATGTAGATATGTTGGCATTTGGAGCATGGTGTAAAGAAATGTGACACGTGGCACAGGCTGGTGCTTTTTCTTCAAGCTTCAGGCTAACACTTGCATCTGTAGCTGTTGTTGTTTATCTGAATCAACATAGAAAAGATGATTAACAGATTGTGCTTCTCCTCTCTTCCTACGCCCCCAAACCCAGAGCCTCTTCCCAGCCTGCTCCAGCTGCCTGCAGGGACACAGAACTCACTGGCGGCAGCAGCCCCTCTGCTCTGTCATGAGTTATTTTCTTATTTCTTACTTCCTTTCTTTTGGACAACTTTAATTTATTCTAAAATACTTCTCAACTCCACTCCTAGAGCTCGCAGTATTTTTCATACTTCATATCTTTAAAGATTAAAACTTTTCCTTTCCTTTGTGAGTAAACAAACAGCTGAAACACTTGTATTGGTTTCCTTATCAGACCCTGGGAAAAGTACCCCAAGTGTGGGGGAGGCTTGGCTTTATTATGATTGGGGTAGGGCTGCATGAATATAACAGACACTCCTATGGACTTGGTACTGTTTCTTTTAATGTTTTCAACTGTTCAACATGGGTGATGTTATTACCATTTTGCAGATACATTCAGACTTAGAGAGGTTGACTGACTTACCCATGGCCACACGGTTAGAGAACGGTGAAATCGGATTTGAATTCCAGGTCTGTGTGGCTCCCAGTGTATGTTCTCTCATCAGCCAATGGATTTGGTAGGAATGACAGATAACAGGGCCTCTGGAAAGCTGAGATCTGAGAGCTGAGAGCAAATTTGTTGTAGCTCATCTTCCTTTGCCCTTTAGTGGCCAGGGTACGACTTAGTTAGGGCAGGTCTTGTAGCTGTGTCAGGCTTGGGTTCAGTGTGTGTGAAAGAAACAGAAGCATCCAGGGTGTAAGAGAGGAGGGCAGTGAGGGACCCAGAGAGAAGTTCAGGACAAAGGACGTAGCAGAGGAACGAACAGGTAAATGCTGTATAAAAGCAGAATAAAGAAGTTGTGCTGTGGCCACACATAATTACTGATGGAAAAATCTACGTTAGAGTCATTCGCTAAAATCTGTGGGCCTCCTTAGGGGTGGATTATTTACCTTAAAAAAGTAAAAACTAAAAAACTGAATTTTTAGCATTGATTTTTGATCTTACCTACAAAGATAGAATTCAGTGGTATTCAAACAAAAAAAGTCAATGAAGTTCTTGTCTTTATACTAATGTAAGCAGAACTCCTATACATAAAATGGATAAATGTAGAGCTACTTGGGTGAAGCCAAGTAGAAGATTTGGAGCCTTCCCCCCCATCACCCATTCTACTGGTGACTCCTGAAGCTTTCCCTCAGACTTCTGGGACTCTTAGACACATTGCAAACACAGACTTAGAAGAAATAGAAGGTGATTAGGACTCAGTAGGCCTGTGTCTTAAGTCTGCTCTACGGTCCTTGACCTTGGGCAACTCTGCACCTCAGCCCCTCACTTTGAAAGCGAAGATGATGGTGACACGCGAACTGCCAGCCTCGGGGGGGCTGTGGAGAACTAGGAAACTGGAGGGCCTGTGTAGGTTTGGCAGTTCACTGGGAGCCCGCACACACACTCACAGCACTCAGCAAAGATTTATTCCAGTGAAAGGATACAAAACAAAACCAGCACAGGGGAAAGGTCCTTGGGCCAAAGTCTGGAGGAAACCAGACACAAGCTTCCAAGAATTCTCTCCCTGTGGAGTCACACAGACGGTGCATAATTCCTCCAAAATCAAATTGTAACACCATGTGTGAATTACCATCTATCAGGGAAGCTTAGTAAAAATTCAGTGCCCAAGGTTTCTACTGGAGGCTGATCACATAGGCACCCTCTGCCTAGCATGTTTAGGAGTTCAGATTCCCTGATGCAAAGCAGGTGTTCAGCATAAACCACACTGTTTGTACAAATAGGTTAGGCTCAGTGAGCCAATGGTATCAGTTAGGGAATGGTGGGAACCCTCCTGAAATGCCAATTTCCAGATGTCAGCAAAGGACCAAACTTGTAAGGATCATAGCAGTCTGTTTTATGCATGGTAAGCTTCAATCTCTCCCTGCCCCCTGCCCCACCTAGTTACCTGTTTAAAACAATTCAGATATAAAAGTAACTCAAGAAAATTTGAGAGTATTGTTTTCATGTTGATAATAGCATTTCTGAGATAAGTATTCTTATTCAAACTCTGTCTGAACTCAGATAATTTGCTTGTTTACAAGCTTACAGTTGTGTAATTGAATGAAATGAAGATAAAAATTAAACAAAAATCAAAGTAAAGAATCTCATTAAGCTTTAGATATGATAGTAAAACATTATTTTTAAGTTTTTTGTACAGTAAGATTTATTAAAATATTATATAAGTCTACTCTTAAAGCTCACATTTTTGTATATAAAAAGATAATAAAAATAACTCTTAAAGCTTATATTTTAATTAGATAAAATAGTAAGCTGCTAAAGCAAGAGACAATCGTAAGGTAGCTTACAAAACAGATGTTTATTTCTCTCATACATAACGTTCTAAGGTGAGGGGTTCAGGTAGGTAGGGAAGCTCTGCCAACTTTATCAGAGACTCAGCTGATGGCAGCCCTGCCATCTGATGAAACAGTGCTCCACACATTTTTGCCCAAGTTCTGGCCATTAGAGCCTGAAGGGAGGACTTAGGAGTAGAAGTCCAAAGCCAGGAATTCCCTCTTCAGAAAGTGAAGTAAAAATTGCTCACAGAAGTTCTCATAATGTATTGATAAGAGATTGGTCACATGGCCACATCTAGCTGCAAGGGAGGCTGAGAAATATAATCTAGCTACATGTCTTGAAAGAAGGGACCAATTGCTTTTGGTGGACTCTTAGCCATCTCTGCCATAGCCCCAAAGAGCTTTCCATTACAGATGTAAACTAGGATATTTAGCACTCTATTTAGAGATTTATACCTTTCCAATTAATTGCAGATCAAGTCAAGAACATTTTTAGAATAATAACCAAGCTATCAGTTTAAAAAGTGCTATAATAATCTACAGCATGAGAAGATTCCATGATGGAAAATTTATAATGACAATTTTTTGAAATGCTTTCAATACATTTGATTATTCTTGTTAGTTTCACCCCAACTTTATTTGGATGTTATTTCTCTTTAGCTTGCTCTTTTGAGCAATATGAAATGCTTCTTGCCCCAAACCAATCTCAGCTAAAAGGCTTTCCTCTTGTTGAGTACCTTTTAATCTCCATATTATAATTATGATTTAAAGTTCAATTGTATTTCCTTAATGTAAATGTAGGGAAATTGAAAAATAAACCACCTCATTTCCAGTTTCCACATTTTACTGTATCTGTTATCGTACTTAAGGATATAATGTAATATCCAACTCCTACATTTATAATTGAACTCCTTATGTTTTTATTCCTGACATGCAAATAGTAGAATTTGATTTGTTAAGTTTAAAGTTGCATTTTAAAACTATTCAGAGATTCTTGTGTTGTTTTATTATATAATCTATGAATTCTGTAGCTTCATATTAAAGTTTGTATGAGTGAAAATAGGTAAGTGAGGGTTCATATATTTCATTGGTTGGAAATGCATAAACACTGGGCATTGACTTAGGCATTTATTTATTTTTAGTTCTACATTCTGAGATTTTTGTATCTCACGTACGCATACCTGTTCACAAGCATATATGGATATGTGTATGCATATATGTATATATTTTCCAGTTTAACTTTCTTTCACCTAAATGTAAAATTTCCCCATTTGCAGAAAAGTACCCATTACTAAAAGCGCGGTCCTTTATGTACTGAGATGACGCCACTATACGCAATGATGAGTCCCATTCGAAGTGGTCTCCTGGTGTTGGAAACAGCTCTGTCCTGAGCTCTTCCGACTCTCTCCCATGGTCCCTGATAAAATGAAGAATAGCCTTTCACCAAATGCCAAGTTTGACTTGGACACAGAGCAGGTGGTCAAAGGACAGGATGCAATTAGCCAATTTATATGTGCTGAACCCATGATCTAGGATTCATGCAGGAAACTGAGCCAAATTGCTGCAGAGAAATAATCCTTCAATGCTTTGAATGTACAGAGTGATTATATATATGTATATATATATATATATATATATATATATCACAGATATATGTGTGTGTGTGTGTGTGTGTGTGTGTGTGTGTGTGTGTGTGTGTATAATCTTCCCCCAAACTCTAGATGGTCTGTTATCTCGTGGTTTCCCAAAAGTCTAGAAAGTTATGAAGAGAGAAACATGATTAAATCTATTTTTCTTATTCTCCTTATTTTAAGTTTCATTTTCCTTCCCTCCCTTCTTCCTTCCCTCCCTTTCTTTCTTTCTATCTTCATTTCCCTCTTTATTTCTTATTCACAGAAAGAGAAACCAAAGAGGTAGAGATGTATGTAAAATGTTTATAATTCAGATCTACTAGCTGCAAATCCATCGTAATTGCTATCATATAAGGATGTAGATGGAGACAGAGGAAAGTGTGCGCGCATATGTGTGTGTGTGTGTTGGGTGGAGAAAGCGAAGCAGTTCACATGTATTTCCAGTGGAAACTTTTCCCTGATTATCCAAACCTTTGTATCTCGGTAGGCACCCTTGGAGCCGTCTGGGTCAGGCTTCCCACTGTTGCAAAGCACTGCTTCTTGATCTGGCTCCTCTTGATCATTTCACAAACGAGATGCTCATATCTCACAAGGCAGCACATTCTAGTTTGGATGATTTACATACTATGAACATATATTGGGTTGAAATTTGCCTTCCTGTGACTCCCATCCCCTATGGGAATACATAAACACGTGTAATCTTGACAGTCTCTAGTCTAGACATCTGAGAACACCTATCATGGCTTCACCATGCTTTCTCCCCTCCAGCAAGCATCTGTCTTTCCTACGGCTTTGCCTCTTTATGTTTGTATTGTATTTTATCCCTGTCCCCCAGAGGTACGGAGAACTATGAGCCAGACTCCAGGCCAAGAACAACGAGCTGAAAGTCATGTAAGTGAAAATTCAGAGCATCTCTGGGGAAAGATGCTGGCATCGTTATCTTGAATCAGCCCCAAGATAAGTTACCTACCCTTTCTACCTCTGTTTCTTCAGCTGTAAAATGATGATACTAGGTAATAAATAAAATAATGCTTGTGAGTAGTTTGGAACAGTGCCTGACCCATAAGCCTACTTGTGAGCTGTCATTGCCTTCATATTTTTGGAAGTCATGCCACACTTAGTACACTCTGAACTTTTAGTCAACAAAGACCGTGGCCATTTATATACAAACCACTAAACATCAGTGTTTTTTCTCTGTTATACATAAATGTGTGTGCAGTTTGTAGGAGGGTACATTTGAACCAAAATGAAGGGCTCTATCCTTTTAAAATGTATATGATTTATTTTAGCATATGTTCCAACCTATTAAGTATTTTGAATCTTAATGGTGTCATCCAACATATTTAGTCTCCCTCCTGATCTTTTTTTGATGTCTGGAGGTTTGATAGGCAATTCTTTTTATGACTTCAACCTTATTATTGGGGGAAAAAAGCCAAATAAGACCAGAACAATTACAGAGCACTCTAAGTTTATATCATCATCCAGCCTATGCTTATTTTTCTGGTCCAAGATAGTACAAGCTAGTTAATTTCATGTTTGTCTAAAATAAAAATGTCCACCTTGCAATGATTTTGTATTAACTACTGCTAACTACTGAATATCAGTATATTAACACAAGGAAAAAGGGTTAGTTTGGCATGACTTATTTATAAAGCAAATTCCTGGTTTGCTCCTTTCTCAATTCTCCTAGCTATTAATAAATCACATTAAGTGCGTGTGGCATTGGCTATAATATGCACGGTTACCACCATAATTTTTCTTATGGACTTGGTTAGAACCTATAATTTTACTATTTGAGGACTAAATGAAAGTGCATGTTTCTGGCTTAGCAGAAATTAATTGCTATTAATCCAACTTATAAACTACAAAAATTCTCTTTTTTTCCTCAAAAGTCTTCCAGTTCTTCACAGAAAATATTTTATGTCTCTTCATAAGTAAATAACTTCAACAAACAAAAAAAGAAAAGAAAACCAAATAGAAAAGCATGTCCAGAGATTCCTAGTTATTTCCTTGGAGTAATCCAGGGGGTGAGTAAAAACAGAACCAGGAAAGATCAGATTTCCTCTTTCCTCGCCCAGTGCTCTCCCCAGAGCAGCCCTGCGGTACATCGGCCCTTATAGCTCTCACGGGAGCACCTTATCAGGTGAGATTTTGACTAGAGCCTTCAAATAAGTTCACATGAGGCTTCATGTATTTGAACTAACCAACCTCTAAATCTTTTGAGGTTCGTCCATCATTAATTTGCAGTAATTATTTTGACATTGTTGATCTCTCAAAACATAAAAAGTATTCTCTAACAATAAAGGGACTGTGATTTCATTAAGGATTTGTTATATTTCAAGAGGGAATACAATATTTTATGAAAAACAAAAGGAACCTTGTCATATTCTATTAAAGCAATCTCCTACCCCCCACAGAAATTGCCTGAGGACCTACATGGCTCCTAATTACACAGAGTCTACCTTGGATTTTCACATAATTTAAATGAATGGGCCTTGTACTGAACATCTCATTTTTAAATTATTCAATGCCTCTTATTTAAATTGCTCAAACTCAATGTTTTGACCTCCTTCCTCAAAAAAGTTACTTAAGAAAATAGAAGATTCTGGAAAAAGGAAACCTATCTCTCAGAAAGATATCAAATTATTCCTTTTATTTTCAGACTCGACTAGTTCGCACTTCTTTACTAAAATACTTGTTAAGGGTTTGCCATAGGAAGAGAGAAATGGATGGATGGGTTGAAGAAAAGGGTTTTATTTCCCTAAAAATTTCCCAGAGACATTAGAAAGCCTTTATTACTGCTACCTTAGACTCGGGTCTGTGGTGCCCGCCCAGTGCTCTGCGCTGGAGGAAAGCAAACTGCCAGACTGTAAACACAGCTTGAGTTGCCTCCTTTCTGACGTTTGAACTAAACTTAGGTTCTCTTGGGATCTGAATTTAGTTTTGACAAAATGCAGCTCTCTGTTCCAACAAAAGATAAAAGGAAATTACCTTATAAAGTCTCCTTCTTAAGTTAATTATCCTTAAGGTGGTCATTTTAGTGAACTAAGGTATCGAATTATAAAAATTTTCAAAAATCAGTGAGAATTTTTGAGTTCTTGGTTTAGATGAACTTTATTTAAATGTTTGAAAAATGTTTTCATTGCTCGGTTGGACTGGGGTGTGAGGAAGCACCACAAGGTGGGAAGAGAGGAGGCAGTGAGTGTTAATTATTTCCTGGCTGTCCTTAAAACCGGGTCAAAAAAAAAACCATAAAGAAAATTAAGCTTTTTATTTTTAAAGATTTTATTTATTTATTTTCAGAGAGAGGAGAAGGAAGGAGAGAAACAGCAATGTATGATTGCCTCTTACATGGCCCTCACTGGGGACCTGGCCCGCAACCCAGGCATGTGCCCCGACTGGGAATCGAACTGGGACCCTCTGGTTCCCAGCCCGCGCTCAATCCACTGAGCCACACCAGCTGGGCCAAAAATCAAGCTTTTGGGCAACTGAAAACATATCCATTTTCATGTCATACTTTATTGTTATGGAGCTGCAGGTTCTATACTGCAAATCTTTTTTTACATCACCAAGTCCATTCACAGTGATTTTCATTAAAATGCACAAATAAGGGTGAACAAAACCTGTTTTGTAAAGTACTATTAATGTTAATAACAAATATAATAATAAAATACAATAATAATAAACTCATATTTATTGAGGATTTACTATGTGCCTGACAAGAGTCTGAGTTTTTTACATGTACTCACTCACTCAGTTCCTACCACAACCCTATAAACATAAGCACTAATGCTATCCTCCCATTTCAGATGAGGAGGCTGAGGCACAGGCAGCTGTGTAAATTCATCCGAGTTGCCTCAGCTTTTAGGCTAGTGCCTCTTTCACGGTTTGCTCTTTCTGTAGCATGAGCTTAGATTTCCAGAAACAGTTCTGGCCAGTAACTCACAGGGAAGGCATTCCAAACCGACTCCCCTAGACTCACGCCCTGCTGTGTTGTGGTGCCCAATCAACTCCCGATAGCAATAATTAACAGTAACGTTTGGGGGAGGGGCCGTGGTGGGAGTGGGAACATAGCTTTATCATTTTCTGTGAAGAACTAAAACAAAAATGAAAACGTCTAGGATAGACACCTGAGAAATGGGTAGGACTTGGATTTTGGCTACTCATTGATTCATTTAGCACATGTTCACTGAACATTTACTATGTGCCTGGCATCCCATTCTCAGCCAAGGAGACACTAGGGTGAACCCAACAGATAAGGCCCCTCCTCTCATGGAGATAACGTGGTCTCTTCTATACAAAGCTGTTTTTCACTCACACTCTCTGGATTTTCAATTGTCTACAATTCTCTGCTTTAGAGAATGTTTATTCTGTGTTTCAGCTACTTGTCTGAAACCTCCTCCCTATAAACAGATTTTTTTCTGAGACACAGAAAGAGATGACACACATTTAGTCATTTAGTCTGTAAGATTAGGGGAGCAAAGAGCGCCGGCAGGTTATTTAAACTCTGCACAAAGATATACAAGCATGACTTACATTGTTCTGGGCTCCAGCCCAAGAATGTGCTGATCATGTCCACAACTACCAAACTACATAAAGACCCACATTAAAACAGTAATAGCAGAGAAATTTTAAAAACATTTTTATGGAGACAAAGCAGAAAGGTTTCTTGAATTAAATCAGTTTTATCTAGACTCAGTTGCTTAAGGATGCAATAAACTCACTATTTCAGCACCTTGGGACCTTAGAGATGTATTTCAAGATTAATTATAAAATGAATTCTTTAAAATGGAAAAATACACTACTTTCCTATTACTCTTAACAACAGATTCTAGTTAATGAAGCCTTGAAGCAGTTTAGTGGTTTGACTGCCACCTACTGTTCAGTTTTTGGCACAACTCTCATGTAGCTCCGGCAGTAGGTAAGAAAAATGCCTTGGGCAAACGATTCTTTTTTTTTTTTTTTTTAAGTATTTTACCATATGTGCTGTAATATAATTATTTTAAAAATTTAAGAGATTGAGAGAATGTGATTGATTCCATTTCATATTACTGTATTTGTCTTACTAGTTTATGACAGTCACATTGGTTAAAAATGCAAATTCTATCATGTTCTACAAATGTGTGTATGTACACATAGATATACACACATACACACAGGACATTTCATTTAGTCCTGACAAAGTGTTATAGTTGTAATTTATAAAAATATGCCACAAACATGAGTGCATCAACCTGACAATATCATCTCATGAAACTGGTGTCTGATTTTAAAACAGAAAAGAGATTTCCATCATCATACTTTTGTGCTACACAGCTTGTGTAGACTTAAAAATTATAAGCTCTTCTATCTCAATAAGGATATCAGATACTGGACATCCTCAGCTATTTCAGAATGACCAGGCTTTTGACAGAAATTCGTTCGGGTGACTCTGTGGTCCTGAGACTCCATTAAACATGTAGCGCTCAGAAGGCAGGATGGGTTCATGCCTTTTTCTCTCCCATCTAAACTGTTCACTTGAGAGTAGTAACTCATTTTCTGGGTATTAAAGTGCTATTTACTGGTTAAGTATAGAATCTTGGCAGAAATGTTATAAACATGTGATCCTAAAGATATAGTCTAAGTTATTTTTAAATTGTAGCTTTTCAAGTGCTTGTACTAAATTATACATATAAAGAAAAATTATAAACTGTTTATATGTTTTTATTGATGCATTACATACATGTATATGCTTTGTTTTTTTAAACGTGTTTGTAGATTGTTTTACTCACACTTAAATCCAGTTATATTACATTTTTTAAAGCATAAGGCAAAAATTACCTAGAATTTTTGCCTTTATTAAAATGTGCTTTCTGCAAAAGCTATGTTATAGGTTTTAATATAAAATGGTGCCAAAAAATTCTAGCATTCTAGATATCTTCTCAGCTAACATTTCTTTTCTCTACCAGGGACAGGTACAAAGTAGTGGTAGTTTCACTTGTTATATTGGTGAAAGACAACATAAATATCCTAAATTAGTTTTTGCCATAATGGTATTTTTTTCTGATATATGAAATAGGAATCTTAGATTTGAAAATTAGTATGGGCTCTGTGATTAGACCTCTCTGTATATAGTTTTACAGATAAATGCATATTGTTTGAAAATCTGTTCTTTTTGGTGTCAATAATATAAATATAAAATAAAAGCTTTCCATGTGGCTTTATTTACAGTGACAGTAATAGAATTTATAAAAATGATACAACGATATTAAACAACATGAGCAAGTTTGATCAAATCTTAGTTTTACAGCTTCCCCCTGTCCCACCCGCCGCAAGTGATTTCATCCATTAATGAATATATTAATCCAAAGCCAAAGAAAGATAGTTTTACCTAAAATATTGGGGAAGAAACTGAAATAAATAAAATTAAGCTGACCTTTTAATAAATGTCTGTTTATTGATTTAAATTCACTTTTTTCTTTTTCTGAGCCATGCTGACGGGGCCTGTTAGAATACAAGCATGTATAATAACTTGGACACAACCATTTTTATTTCTTTCGTGTGTCATTACTGAAAGATTGAAGCAAGCTTCACCTAAGTGTAGTGATGCAAAAATAATGGTATCCCAGTCTGGCTGCACAAGCGCGGAGGCAAACAAGGGCTTCATATTAAAGTGCCTTCTAGGTAGCTGACATGACGCATCTAGTCAGACGTAAATAATGACAGACGGAAACTATCATGAGGTCTGTGAAGCATCAACATACTGCTATCATTTTCTCTCTAACCTTGCCTTGCTAGCAGCTCTCAGCCTTACAGGCTGAGAGATCATTTAAAAAGCAAATCCTAATGACTCTGCCCACTGTAACAACAGTCAGCGAGATTGGCATCAATTTAGCTCAGTTTAGAAACTCAGTATAGCAGTCACTGTTGACTTGTGACACCCTAAACTCGTTGTTCTCCACAAACTAACCCCCACCCCCCGTGCTACCCCTTCCCCGAGGCTATTTCCACGTCTTGCAAAAGATTCTCCACTCTGGTAGGAAAATGGTTCATCTCAGCTATTTGCTTGGCACTCTGTGTATAATCTCTTAGGCTGAACCTATTTTTCTGGACGAGCTCATTTGGTGGAAAATGCTTTAAGTTACCCCCCGCCCCCCATTTTTCATGTGGCACGCATTATTTTGTGTGTATTATGGATGTACAGGATAACAGTCGGTAAATAACATCCCAGTGTCCCTGTAGCGTAAGACTAACACGGTCGTGGCTCAGATAAACACGTCTGCACATGGCTGCCATAATCAATGTGGAATGGCAGAACAATTTTGCAGATGCAGTCCCGGGAAGAGTGAAAAAAAAAAGTTGTCCAGATTCAATAGAATCTATTCACCAAGAAATCTGCGATAGAGAGCAGTCACATGCTTTATTTGTTAACACAGTGATGACTTTGCAAGCCGGCGGGAACTGAAGCTGATATAGAATAGGATAATAGCATTATCACTTTGCAAATCAGCATGTGGCTTTGCTTGGGTGCTGGCAGAAGGGCATGGGATTCTGAGAGCTCTAGCAGGTAACCTGAAAAGGCAAGGAGATCAAACTGCCCGGCTGTGAGTGTAAATGTGTGAGGAGAAATTGCCATGAATCTGATTTTGCTTGCTTAAAAACACATTGCACAGCCGTGTTTTCACTGTTTTATAAGGGACTAGGAGGTGAGTGTGTGGGCCGAGTGTGGGAGTGAGCATGTGAGTGGGGGTGTTAGGAAGAGAAGAGAATGGCGAAGGCTCACAATAGCCCATCTCAATGGAGAGCTATTGATCCCATTTCATGAACACTTTAATCTTCAACTAAACATCTTACTTACCTTGTGTAAAAGAGATGCCAAGTTGAAATAAATAATAAACACGCAATATTTAAAGGACTTTTGAATTTTGCATGGTAATAAATATTAATGCAGCTTGTGACTCCCAAAGAAAATAGAAGGCACTTAATTCTGTTGTTGATACCAGGTACTGGGCAGGTTGATTTCCCGAGGTGAAAGTGAAAAATGCACTATTTGGGCTTAAATTTAGATTTAATAAATAACTAATTTAGGATCTTGTTCTATATGCAAGGATATAATCACAAGGCATTCGTTTTTAAAAGGTTTCATTTATTCTTGTGAGCTTAATTATTGCAAGGAAACTGTGAGCAATTTGTTTTTTTACCAGTGTCTGATTTCTGAGAATGGTTATTAAATATTAAATGGATGCATAATTCAGGCAATTAAGAAAGTAATCACACAAAGTAATGTAATGGAAGTTAATTATTACTGCATAAGCAAATAGTTCATTAATGCTTCTAGTTGCTATGGCTGCATTCTTAATACATGCAGAACTGAAGCATGAATCCTCTGTGTATTCAAGGAGCTGGTAGGAAGAGCGATGCTACAGGGAGAGCACCACTAATGAAAACCAGAAGCAAATAAGGCCATATTGACCCCTGACTTGTCTAAATAAGGTGGGATCACCATTACTTAAGAGAGTTTTATCGAAACCATGACTCCACTAGCTGCTTATAATTTTTTTGGTTTATAACACAAACCATGACTTAAATCAAGGATAAACCAAAAGGAATTGAGCTTATTAAAATAAAAATTGCCACTCCTACTTCCCCTGTTGTTTTCTTTTAAAAATCAACTCTTGGTTAAACAGCTAAAGTCATCATTTGTAACTTAGAAAGACTCCATAGGTTTTTTTCATGAAAGCATTACAGCTTGTAAAAGACGTTATTTTGTCCTGCTGCTCAACCCCAAGGTAAAATTCTGACATTCCTTTGCTAACACTATCTCCCTAACGCATCATGCTTTGTAAAGACTATTTAATATTTATTCAGCACATGTGGGTCCCCGTGCTCTCTGGAGCAGGCGAGGCCAGGCAGGAAGGTGGGAGAGTGAACAATGGCGGGGACCCTGCCCTGAGCTCCCGGGACCAAGCAGGCCTGCCTCCAGAGCAGACCAGCTCCTTTATGGATTTAGTTTTTAACTACTCAGAACTGCCTAGGGCTCACCTGCCTCATCTTGTCACAGAATTGCACACAGAGAAAGGCAGTCCTGTTAGGCCAGGTGCTCTTCCACCATTTCGGTTCAGGCATTACCTTACCATAATCCTGAGATCACTTGCTTATCTACTTACAATGCCATTACTAAGCTCTACCCATCACCTTCCAGGCTGGGGTTATGCTAGGTGGGCACACTGGGAGTCAAGGAGATATTTCTAGTTATTCAAGGGCAGCCTCCTCTCTGTTCCTGGTACTTGACTAGCCATTGGGGGAAGTAGGAAAGATGTACAAAACAGACCCAATCTCTGCTCCAAGGAAGCAGCTTACAGTCCCCTCTGAATAGTGGTTTTTTCATCTTTTTGGGGGCATGGTCACGGAGCTCTTGGACACTCTGATGACCCAAGTGTGTATGTAAAAATTTGCATTCACTTTTAGAGGGTTCATGGTATCCCTAATCCATGGTTCTCAGATTTAAGGCCCTCTGCTTAAGACCAGTGTCTTTGGGACATAATCTGTTTGGCTTTTGGCATATAGACTATAAATACAGCAGAGGGGTTAGTAGGGTCTGAGGTAGTTTGGAGAAGGCTTTATGGAGCAAATGAGCCTTGAGCTTGACATTGAAGGATGGACGGTAATTTGAAGCCAAGTCAGAGTATTTTGTGTGGAAGAGTATGAGCAAAGAATGAAAGGTAAAACTACATTTATTTATTCATTAATACCTTCATTCACTTAAAAAATATAAACAGTTACTGAATTATATAATCAAGGTAAGGCATAGTTTCCTGACCTCAAATAATGCATAGTTTATAAGATAGACTCCTATAAACATAAAAATAACTATCATGGGAGAATGTAATTGTTCTGAGCAAAATCCAAAGAACTGTAAGAGAAGGATGAACTCAGCCAGGGGGTTTCTGAATGCTTGAGGTAGGAGCCACGGCTCTGCAGGGCGTTACTGCAGGGAAACGACGTGGTGATGTGGCAGATTCTGGCACCACATGGTCTCGCCTTTGGCTTGGATGTCACACCTCAAACAGAGGAGGGAAGCAGTCTGGGCAAGGTCAGGGAGGTGGGGAAATGTGTTGTATGTTTGGAAGATGTGCTTAGTTTGGATTTAGCACCAGTTGTGAGTAGAGAAAGCTTTAAAAGGTGAATGGGGTCAGGTCATGGATGCTCTTAACTGGTAAGGGAGTTTGAGTAAATCGTGGCTTATCACCAATTTTCCTGAATGTGGAGTTTTAGGAAGGTACACCTGGCTACAGTGCTCAGGACACGTGGAGTGGAGTGGCCCTAGAAGTGGGGAGAGCTCCCAGGCTTCTGAAATGATGCATCAAGGAGCCTCGGGGGGACTCTGGGGGTTATGTGTGTGAGGGACTTAACTCGGTGAACAAGAGAGGGTGGGTAGTGATGGGAGAGGCATGGAAATTTCTAATTCAGATCCATCTGCTGAGCAAAAGATGGGACATGACTCATGGGTCACTTTCCAAAGAAGGCACCACTTTTACCCACCAGGAAAGAAGCAGGCATGTCTTCATGATAATGGATTTATATATGGTGCCTCTGCTGCTTGCTACTGAAGAAGCCACTTGAAGCGCTCCTAGCTTCGGAAGGACAGAGTGTGCCTGCAGACCATACCACCTATTTCCCATAACACATTTCAGTGTCTGCTCACTCAGAGCAGTTTTTGCCACACAGTACCTGGTGTTTAAGTTCAAATCATTTCCACGAATCTTTGACTTGTTAACCAAACTCTGTCAAGGGTCGAGGCCATTTCCTTGATTGGAGCTTGAAACTTTTAGAATATGGGTACTCTCTCATTTAGGATCAAGCTGCTCTTTTGGTTTGTTTGTTTTTAAGTGGAATCTCCTACATTACTTCACTTGGTCTTCATAAATATGAGAAATTGGGAAGATATTTTTTTAAGGATTTTATTATTTACCTTTAGAGAGAGGGGAAGGGAAGGAGAAAGAGACAGAATCGTCAGTGTGTAAGAGATGCATCAGTTGGTTGCCTCTCACACATCCCTGACTGGGGACCCAGCCCACAACCCAGGCCTGCGCCCTGACCGGAAATTGAACCAGCGACCCTTCGGTTCGCAGGCCAGCATTCAATCCACTGAGCCACACCAGCCAGGGCAGGGAAGACATTATTATTAGTTCTATTTTACAAATGAGACTCAGAGGAAAGAAAGTGCCTAGTTTAAGATAACATTGCTAGCTAAAGATAACCCTAAGATTAAAATCGTCCACCTCAAAAGGGCATTGATGTTCGTGACAGCCCTGATTGAAAGGCAGCAGAGCCTCTGTTTTCTCTACCCCGATCCACAGAATTTATCCCAGGATCCTCAGTTTAATTCTAACCTCCATAGTCTAAACTCAAGGCTGAATATTTGAAACTTTGAGCTTTGCCTTCATTTTAGGAAATACTTAATTTCCATTCAGCATTAGATTCATTAATCTTACAGGGATTTCTATTGTGGCAAACTTGTATTCCAACTCCGCTGAAGTGCTTTTCAAACTCTAAGTGAAATATCACTTCTTCATAGTTCCTCTACTCGGGAACAAATCTCCCATCCACTTCTAAGTCATGGATGACTTTAAATGTTAGAACTTAACTCAGCAACACAAGCCTTGCATATTGCTTTTTCACCTCTACATCCAAGTTCCATTGAAAGCCTCAGGCCAGTGGTTTGTTAAACTAACTCTAGAAATTTCCAGAGTCCCAGAAGGCCTCCAGAATTGCATTGCTTCTTTATCATTGATGAGGTAAAGTGTTATTGGATTATAGAATTTTGCTTTCATGTTTGACATTGTTAATCTGATGCCACAAAACTCTCCTTAAACACAAGCTGACTTGACCAGTTTCTTTCACTTCATGTTTCTAAAGAAGCCAGCAGCCGCAGTCCAGGCTGAGGCTGTATGTTGGACACTGAGCTGTTGTAATGGGCCTTTATGATGTCTCTTTAAGACTATGCCCAATTCTCTCTGGGCAGTCTGCATCGTGACGGGGATGGCAGGTGAGGGGCAGGGTTGAAAGGAAAATCCCCATCTCATGTAAACTCGGGGCTGGCCTTCACAGCTCTCATTAGACGGCATCTAAGCTGCCAGAGACTGGCTCAGCCCTCACACTGGAGCTCTCACGTTAACTCTCCCCATCACCACAGTGGGAGAAAAACATGCCTTATGGGGACTAATGACTAATTCCCTACATCATGTCTAATGTATCCCAGGGTGCTAACTTGAGCACACCTGCCTACGCTGCTGCTAAGGTAATGAGAGCACTTGTGAGTTACTGGTCACTGACAGCATTTATAATATTCTTCAGCCTAATATTATTGCATAGGTCAGTGTGCACTGTTCACTAGGAGTGGGTGAATTCTGTCATCCCGGGAGCCCTGGTTTTATGGGCAGTTGGTTGGGGAAGTGGTTCAAAACCCTTTATAAATGAGGTGGATGCGTTTGGAAAGGTTCTAGGTGTCCCATGATACCCTGTTAAATTTTGTTACTAATTACATCATCAAGAGGTAATTAGAGCACTCTGAGGCCAGAGACTTTAAAATCATAACCATCCAGAAAATGTGGCCCATAAAAAAGGTATGTGTTGGCCTGGGTAACGGATGGTTTAGGGAAAGTGGAGAGGTGGCGTGGGGCAGGGAGCTCAGAAACCTGGTTTGCTTGAATTCAGTTAGCATCTAAGCCGATGCATAGTTGTCACCATCCGGCCTGTGCTGGGAGTCTGAGTACAGCTGCATTAAGGACACACTTCTCAATTTTAGAGAATGAGAAATTACCTAATTCACTCAGGAATGTATCTAGAATAATTATTTTATTTTTCTTCCTTAAATCAGTCTTTTTTTTTTTTTTTTGGTGGGTTCTTAGAAAACAGAACTGACATTCAGTTTAAAATGAGACAAGAAGTGCAAATTTCCTATCATCAACATTTCAAAACAACATTGAGTTTTTTGACATCAAGTGGCCAAAGATAAATACAATACAATGAGGCAGAAGTGTGCCTGGACTCTCTTCAGAAGACCTCTTTAGGATTAGTCTCTTACCCTTATCTTTATCCCTCTTTGCATTCCTTCCCTGAATGAACTACAGTGAAGAGCCAACTGCCTAATTTCCTGAGAGGCACTTTAGTGGAGTGGTTAAGAATGGAGACTCTGGAGTCAGAATCCCTGAATTTGCTTCCTGGCTCCTCCGGGTTAATCTTGTACTACTTAGGATAGCAGTAGTTCCTGTCACAAACAAACCCCCAATTATCAGTGCTTTGGCACAATAGAAGTTTATTTCTCACCTATGTAACAATCCAATGGTGGTGTTCCTGGTAAACAGTCTCCCATTCTGATTCAGAGATAAGGCTCCTTCATCTTGGGGTTCATGCACCTCCTAGAACCTCGGCATCTTCTGCATGCTACCAGCAGATAAGTAGAGTGTGGAGAAGGCACAGACACTAACAATGCTGGAAAAGACACACATCCCTCCCACTTCTTTCTATTGGTGAAGGCTAGTCACACGGTGCCACCAAGATGCAAAGGAGGCTGGGAAACATTCCTTGCCTGGGCAGCTTGATTGTATGAAAAGGGGAGCACACATTACGGTGAAAAGTTAGTTGTTCTTGCCACACTTGAGCAAGATAATTCAACACACTGTACCTCAGTTCAGTTCCCTCTTCTATAACATAAGGACAATAGCAGTATCGACTTCATAGGGTGATATATGGATTAAATTAGATAACATATATAAAGTGTTTAGCATGCAAAAAGCCCTTAATAAAAGTTAGCCATTATTTCAATAATTGTTACTATTGTTGATTTTTTCTTGAGTCATTTTATTAGTGTTCTACAGAGATATTCATAATTAATAGCGCGCACTACTCTAATTAAAACGACTAGCCAAACAATATGTGATAAGTTTTATGTTTATTTCCTGAACAAAGAGAATCTATTTGGTGGGATGTAAAACTGCTCCATGTGACAGTCACAGTCCCCGAAGGACGTGGAGCCTGCCTGGGGAACCGTGGCCCGTGCCCCCTCCTGCTGCAGGCTCCACACGCAGGAGGGGGAAAGGGTTCAAATTTTTGGTGACAGAACACTTCATCATTTCCTTGCTTACTTGTTATTTTTCAGTATTCATTTCTGTACTATTTCCATTTGAAATTATAGGAAGCTTTTGTCTTTTCAATCTGTATCTATATGAACTTAAAAGATTCAAAAAGGGCATTTTCAACCATTGATGCGAGTCAGTTCTATGTCATAAAACTGCGTCATGAATAGCAACCAATTCAGTAAGGTCAGTTTTTCTTGCTGCTGAAGTCCTCTTTCATAGTGCAGAAAAATTCCATGGTCACCAAGAATCCTGGGAAAGTAAAAAAAAAAAAATTAATGAGGATAATCAAGATATAATTTTATATATGGGGGTAGTGGCATGCTGCTGATTAGCATGTCCCACTCTCTGCAGGGTGGCCTACTTTTATACAGCTCCATACGCTGAATCCAAGCCAGGCCAGATCACACCGCACCTGACCTAACCCAGCTCAGCTTGGCTGGAAAGCTAAAGGTCAGAGCAGTTGGGCAGAGTTTTTAAGCCAATGGGCTCTGTTAATAGAATGCCTGTGTTGGAATCTTGGCTCTACTCTTAATTGTACCTGAGCAGCCTTGGGCAAGTTACTTAACTCTTCTAAACCTTATTTTTTTAATCTTTAATTTGGGGTAAAAATAATGCCTGCCTTATATGTTTAATTGACATCACTTAGGTGATGTACTTAGTCAGTGCTTGCCAACATGATAACAGCAAGTATTTATGTGCTCTGTCTTCAGAGATTTTCTTGCACTTACTCATTTGATTTTCATAACAGCCCAATCAGGATAAATATTACAACTATTCCCATTTTACAGGTGAGGAAACTGAAGCTCAGAGGGGTTGGGTAGTTTCCCCAAGGTCACATAGCTGGTTAAATGGTAAAGTCAAAATTCCAACCCATGCTCACTGGCTCCAGAGTCCATGCCTTTAGCCCCTTTATCATGCTACAATTATGCTCAATGCAATGCTGTGAGGCATGGTATGCCTGGGCTCTCTGCAGAAGAGCAGATTAGACCTGGTTTCTTAATACTGTGTCTGTCCCCCTTAGCATGTCTGCCAGGAGTGAATTACAATGAAGAGCTCAGAAATGTTATTCATTAGTTACATTTTTATTAAAAGGCAGAGGTTAAGAATTTAATTCAGGAATATTTGATAACATAGCTTTTAAATTGGTGATATTATGGCATAAAAGCCTGGAAAAACTTTGCTCACCAATACCTACTGAGTTAATAAGTGAATGAATAAATGAATAAGTGAGTTAACGTATGGGTGATAAACAATCTTGCATAATCTGAAGCCAGGGTTGAGTCTCAGAACCATACTATGGAAATTAGTGTCCGTGGACAACATGGACATTGTACCACCATGGTGTCACATTCGGCATAAGATGACAGTTCTGATGTACTGGTTGCATCTGAGTCATGGAAACCACCCCACAGGGTCTCAGATATCAGATGGAGGATGGCTGCCACCCCTCGAGAAGCACTCGGTGTGGTGGTCCTATGTCCTCAATGTGCGTGCAAACGTGGCTTGCCCGACTGTGGCACTGGAAGTCAGGGAAACACATTTTTATCTGACTTCCCATAGCCACTTGTGGTGTCCCATTAGTAGTATGTAGGAGGCCCGTGTGTCTTCTGCATTATGCTAATTGTTTAAGCATGACAGGTTATTACTTCAGTCAGAGGGGTAATGTAGATTAGGGGGAAAAAGTAGGACACAAACACAATTTTCTAGTTTTTGAGAAGCAATTATAAATAGATGAGAAGCCATAAAAATATTACACATGGGATCGCTTATCAGTCGGGCTAAAAAGGCAGCTGGAGCCCGTGCAGCCAAGAGGAGGAGTCGTTCAAAGCTGACAAGTATACAGCGATGATTTAAAAATAGCCACGGTAATTCTGCAGCAGAACAGAACAATGAAACCAGGAGTCACGGTGCTCAAAAAAGACATGGGCCCAACACAATGCTCTTTCATTGGGTAAGCTATTTTCATAGCAAACCCAAATTTCAAAATGTCAGCCTGATAAATAGGGGAGATCTGAGAGGATAAAGTCAAGGTGTTTTGTGTTAATACTTCAAGAAAAAAGGAAATGCTTGTTTTGAACAATCTTCTAGAGCTTTAAGAAAAGAGGATGTTGTGCTTTGAAAAGAGATTAAATTATATCTTGTCTAGATGCTGTTTTAATATATATAAGCATTAAGTATGTTTAGATCATATTATCAGGCTCATTTTTCCTCTGTAATAGAATGAATATTGGTTAGAATTCGATAACCATGAAGAGCTGTAAAAATTTACAATGGAATGTTTTACTCCAATTTCCGTTTTCTCTGAATATAAGTGATATCTTGATGTAGTAAGATTAAATGGGCTCTACTAGCATCTGGTACAATATATACCAAGCTGGCAGGGCAGTTATGAGCCTAGACATTACTTAGAGTTGTACATTTCTAGATTTGAGAACCGTTGCCACTTATTGGCAGGTAAACATCAGACAATAATTAATACTCTAAGGTTCCCTTTTCTCCTTTCTAAAATGGGGTAGTTAGTATCTACTACCTAGGGTAATTATGAGGCCTAAATTGATTAATGCAAAGCACATTGTGTGACCAAAATAAATAATAGCTACTGTTATGGTAAGTATATTTGACCATTATTGTCTTTAATCTTGAGCAAGTTGTCTGATATTTGGCAAGTCTCTTGATCTCTTTGACTCTCGAATCCTTACAGGGACTGGGCTAGGTAGCTTTGAGTTCCCTTGACCTTAAGATCTGATTACACAGAGATAGAGATAGGGTAGGGATGGGTAGGGGTAAGAACAGGGGTGGATAAGGACATGTCACTTCTGCTGCCCACTTTATAAACACCTGTGTAGCTTAAATCAGAGGTCTAAGCAAGGTTTTCTAAGAACAGTGTGTCTCTTAGAAATTAGGAATTTTTATCCTAATTTTTCCTCCTGCTAGGCAAAGATCCTCTTAAAACGAAACTCCATATCTGAGATTGAAACAAAATCATAATTGATTTCAGGGTCCTGGCAAATTGGCACAGCTGGTGAGAGCAGTTCAACTGTATATGCCAGCTCTGTCTTGGAGGTGCATTCTTATTCACTAATCATTTAATCATGAAGGAAAGATGTTTCAGGTTCGGTCTCATTCTGCTCTAATCCTCAGTGGACAACACACCTAGAATTAAATAGGACCCAGAGAGCAGCAGAATGCAGTCCTATCTCGCTCTTCTCAGCATTGTTATTTGCTCTGTGATGAGAGAGCGAAGAACCATCCATAAAGTTTCAGGTGAATTAGAAAGTGGTGCAGCTGCCAGAGTCCAGGGCTGATTTCCAACTATATTTTGAGACATTGATTATACCTCCATTTGCTACTGAGTGCCGCTCCAGTCAGTGAGATTATAATACAGAGTTTAAGGGAGCACAGAGAGAAAATGACACGTAGCACGAAGATAGTAGTAAAAGCAAATGCTTAAGAAAGGCCAAACTAGTTCGGAGCGCTTGGGTTGAAAAGCCGGGTGGGGACTTCTTATCACGGAGGGTAACAGGAATGCCAGACCACCGGCCAAGCCCTGTGGTTGTCACAGAAAACTGGAGATCATTTTTCTAGTTTCCATTTTCCCATCTTCATTTGTGTTGAGATATTGTAATATTAGTTATATTTAGAAATTGTTTTGCTTCAAAGATCTTTAAAAAAATAAAATTCATGAGGCTATGGAAGGCAGAGAATTAAGTACTCATTCATGATGATAATAATAAGTATTGCTTTGATATACTACTTAATGCTTTCTGTATATTTTATCCGCCTAGGCCTTTATAAATATGCTTTAATGTTATTATATCCATTGTATCAGTTGGATGTGTTAGGCTTCAAGTAAAAGAAAACTCAACTCACAATGTGTTTAATAATAAGTGATTTCATTATTTTAGCTCAGAGCTGTGGGAAGATTTCGGAGTTGGTTGATTCAGTGACCCAACATTGCCGTCAGGACCACCCTGTCTTCTCCCCGCCAGTTATTTCTATCAAACCGCTGTCACTTCTGTTGCCTGCACCTGCAGGCTGCTAGGAAGATGGCTGCAGTAGTTCCAGGCGTCACAGAAGAGTCCAAGTATTTTCAGAAAAAAATGAGTGGTCATCCCCCACCCCCATGATTCTGTCTCTTAGGAGTGAGAAGTTTTACTAAAAGCCCTCCTGCAAACTTCTCTTTGTGGCTCATTGGCCAGAGTTGTGTTGCATGCACTTCTTGAACCAATCATTGGCAAGAGGAATTAAGATTACTTGTAGACCCATCAGGCCTATTCCTAGGGCTGGGACTGGGCTCAGCGTGCCCAAAGGCGCAAGGCTGTATGGGAGGGAGGTGGAGGATATCAGAATAGAATGAGGTTTATGTTAAAAAGGAAGAAGCGGGAAAAGGACACAGATAACTCAGTGTCCACTACACCTGCTATATACATAAAAGGATACTGAGACTCAGAATGGCAAAGAGACTGTTTAAAAAGTGGTAGAGCCATGTTAGATAACTGTGTTTATTGCCCTAGTCAAGTAGCAGGTCCGTGGGTTAGAGTGCTGTCCCGATACGCCAAGGTTGTGGGTTCAACCTCCAGTGAGGGCACATACAAGAAGCAACCAATGAATGAATGCATAAATCAGTGGAACAATAGATCTCTCTCTCTCTCTCTCTCTTCCCCCTTCCTCTCTCTAACAATCAATAAAAATTTTTTTTAACTTTTTTATAAAGCGTATGTAGAATATTCACTGAACATAGAATGTTCTGGCTAGAAGACGCAATAAAAGTCATCAAGGGCTTGACCTATCCCAGTACTTTGAGAACATGAGCCTTGGTATCACTAGCTCCTCAGCCAAAAGACCTTACTAACAAATGCCTCTGAAATGAGCTGATCACCAAACCTGTTGATCTTCCTTTTAAAGGGCAACGTGTGCTTTTTCTATAAAAATTGTGTATGGTAAAGAGGGGGCCAGGAGAGCTCCCAGTCCCTGAAGTTTCTCCTGCTCCTGAGGGAGAAGAGTATGGGAAGGGCAGGGAAAGGACAGAAGCTTGTTTCTAGCTGAGTGTCTTCCTTTCAAACTGGGGGTGGGACTGGGCAGCCCCTCCTCACACCGAGCAGCCTTCCCATCCACCCATGTCCACTGTCAGAGGCCCCGGTGTTCTTTTTCTCTCTTCTCTGTTGTTTACAGTCCTCCTTCTCTTTCACTGTATCCCCCGCCCCAAATTCTGCTTCTTTTTCCTGTTATTAAGTCCAGGCATTGAGTTCCATGTGGTGTTACCTTATTAAACCTAGAGTAGGAGCTGGGAATTGCTTTCAGGTCCTGCAAGTAGAAGGTCAAAAACAGTGGCATTGCCTGTTCTATCCTCGGGGTGAAGCATCTTCGAGATAAGCAAACCTTTCTCCTGCAAGAATTGACTGACCACACAGAGCATAATGCTTGTGTGTTAGTATGCTGGCTGAGTCTTTGTCTCTTAGCTGAACCTTATCAAATATTCCTAAGATTGTCTACCTTTTAGCATAATTGTAGACATCTTAATGCTAAAAAGGCACTTTCCCTCCCTTATCAGAGACGTTTTTACCCAAACTTGGCAGGGGCAGGGGTGGGGATGCTCCTTAGCACCGGGCCTGCTGCACACTGTCAGGGCTGTTGGCCACACACTGTCCCTCGCTGGGCCACCAATCATTTCTCTCTTAGTCCTTGGCTCTCTCTCTCTCTTCCTATGATTCAAAGGCTGAGCGGCAGTGTCTGTGTGGCTAATCCTGGGTCGAATGTCCTTGCTCCAGTGTGTGCTTGTGTGGATGGGTTAGGAGATGAGAGGGTAAGGGAGGAAGACATTCCTACTTCAGTTTTTGGCATGGAAGTGGGGTGTCCTGTCTCACACCAAGACTAATCCAGTGGAGAATTTAAATGTTAGGGGTTCAGATGTTGGGCAGACAACAAATGACCGGAGTCCATGACACTGGGACATGAATCGCCTGGAGGTCTAAATGGAAGAGATGCTCAGACCCAGACAGAGATGAAAATCAAGTTAAAGAAAACTAGTTAGCAGAGCAAATCAAATAATCAAATGTTTCTTAGAACCACTATAGAAGTTGTTCTCAAACTTTTGGGTGTGTCACAATTAAGGAGGACTTAGAAAAAATACCATTTCTAAACCTCACCCCAGACGTATTGAATGAGACTGCTCTGGAGGCAGGGAGCAGGAACCCACACTTTTCATAAACTCTATGTATAGTTATGATGACATAGGTTATAGAACTCCTCTGCGAAATGCTGCTCTGTGCAGCCTGGGAGAAGTGATTAGCGTAACAATAAAATAGCTAAATCTAAGTAGAGCTTTCTATGTTATCCAGGTTATCTCATTTTAACCTAGCAATAGCCCTATTGCTAGTTAGTACTATGTTACAGATGAATGCAGAGATATTAAGTAACTTGCCTAAAGTCACAAACCTGGTAAACAGTGGTCCCAGATTTGTAACCCACACTGATTCCAAGCTCACTCTCTTAAGCCCAGGCAGAGGGCTCCTTGGTGAGGACAAAGAGTCCAAATACTGAAGTTTTCAGCTCTGGGTCTCACTGAAGTTTGTGGATACTGGGGATTGGTCCCATGAAGAATACAGAGCAAGAAAGATGATGGTCACATCCAAAAAGGATGAGAAGAGGATGAAGATAGAAACACTGATATAATCACAGTGGCTAATATGTTCTACCTTGCTGTCTTTTAACATTCTAAAATTTGGTCCAAAAATCTTGAAACAGAGAAAAAGAGAGGGGGAGGGGAGCAGATTTTGTATGACACTAGATAAAATTGTATTGTCTTGATTTCCTTATTTTTATGAGAGTAAAATTAGCTAAGATTCTTAGAATCCATTCTGGGGTTCAAGTAATAGGAATCCTTAGACATCTAGATTTATTCTTCCTGCTTCTGACTGGGGTTGGGGGAGGGACAAATGATAACTGGAGAGTTTTTTTTTTTAAATATCATCTTCTAGGGCATGTTCCCAGACCAGTACACATGGAGCCCAATAACCTATGTGCTCTTTATTTGTGGTCAAATACCACCCAGTGAGATTTGACATTTGGAAAGATGGCCCTGCTGCCTTGTAAATCACAAGTCATGTAACAAATGTTTGTGTACCATGTTGACCTTGTTAAGGAATGAAGATAGCTTGAAACACAAAGGTTTAGTTTCAATTGGCCAAAGAATTCAGTTAACCAGAGAATCCCATCTGTTGAAAGTACAGTACTTTCCCCACCCCTCCTTAATATTAATATATTGTGGTTTCTGTGTTTGTGTGGGAGGTGTGGGGCAGTTTTAGTGGGGAAGGATAAAGGTCAGCCTCTGTAATGCTACACTATCGAAGGGAAGGAGTAACCAAGTGTTCCGTATATAATAACAAAATGTATCAGTCACGTTGATGAGTTTGGATTCAACATAATACAAAACAGGAGAGATTCAGGAAAAGAAGAGCAGCTTCCTGAGTGGTGGGTCCCATCGGGAGGCAGAAAAATGTACAAAAGTCTTTTTGTACCCATGATCCTTTGATCCTTTATTTTTATAGGAGATAAGACAGTAATTTTTTCTAACACCCACAAAAGGATTCTTAACAGAAGCCCAGAAACCACCCCGGATTATAGTGAATTTATCACACTGACAGAAAGCATATATAAAGGCGATTTCTTTCACCTTATTGTAGATATCACTTTCCATTAAAAATCACCGAAACAAATATTTTCTATCCTGCATCCTTATGAAGTGTGAAGAAGAGATCTCGTGAGTACTGTTTCATAGATGGGGACGTAGGGGATGAAGCCACCTGGCTGGCTCAGCGAGGATCACAGAGAAGTGTTGGAGGAGACACGGAAGGGTCCTTTGCTGCTCCGCACACATGTCTTCGCCACTAACTTAACTCGGCCTTTCATTCATCCTCTGTCACTGGCAATGTGGCCTCAAGCTATTTTCTGGTTGACGTTTCATCCCAGCCCTGTCTCCACTATAAAGAGCATCTTCGTCAAGAAAAAATGATCTGCTATTTCTTGTTTAAAAAAATTCTAAAAACAAGTCATTTCACTGTAAAAGCAAACTTCCTACTTGAAGGGAGAAAAATAAGGAAGATGGGCAACTATGGAGTTTTCATGGACGTTTCCCATGTGCCAGGTGCTGTGGGCTCGTCTTCCATTTTCAAGGCCAAGTGCACCTTTGCATGTGTCTCAAAACATCCGTGGGATTTTACCATCTTTCTCAGTGGGAGTTTTTGAGATGTGGGAGAGAAAGAGACTTACTGACCTTTAAAAAGCAGCTGATCCATTTGCAGTCTCTACTGTCGACTTGGCTTCAATATTTCAGTGGAGGTTTTTAATAGAAAGGAGGCTCAGGAGCCACACGTTTTCTCTCTACTTGACCATTGGGAATTACCATATTTGACCATTTGGGAGGTAATATAAATGTTCTCTAGTGTCACTAGATCTGGATTTGAGGAGGGCAGAAAATGGCAGCAGTGTAGGAACTAGTTGGTGTGAAACAGAAGAGCCAGTGAGAAGTTAATTTTTCTGTGGAGTTGAAATAGACAAGTGCATCTGTGGACCCATGGCCTCTTACAATGTGCGAACGGCTGGCTTCCCTTAGAGAAGGGACAGCTTAAAGGCGGTGTCGGGATAAAGGTTGTCTATGTCCTCTTGGCTGGGAAAAGAGTTATTTCACTCCCATATCGGAACATTCTGAAAGTGAAAACAAAATCGTTTTCCTTTAAAGGTTATTTTGGTGTTCTGGTTTCGATGAAATGGCACCGAGGGCCTCTGTGGTAGCCGAGAAGTGAAAGCGGGACGGAAGAAGCAGCCGTTTGGGGTGGCGACTGCCATGCCCCTTCCAACCATCTGGAGAAGGCTCCGCTGATGATTTCAGGAGAGCTAGCCATCGCTTTTGAGTAACTGCAAAAATAACATCAGAAAAAAACTTGAAAAAGAACTAGAACCGGGGTGGGGAGGTGTTGTCATCACCCAGGGTGATGTGACCAGAACCTGACCCAAAGAACGGAGCTGCAGGGACAGGCACAGTTGACAGTATTTGAAAAAAGACCAAGCTGAAGAGTGAAGGGCTGTGGAAGAGGTAATATTAATTCTGGGATTTTAGATTTTTTATTTGAAAGTCTACAATTGGGTAGCATTACCCTGTGTGGTGGTTAAACAAAGATGAATTTGGTGTTTATTAGCAATTATGATTCACTTTGAGTTGGTCTTGAAAGTAAAATGGTACATACCCATGAACCAACAAGGGCAAAAAGAAACCAGAAAGATCTGTGTGTGTCATCTCTGTGTGTGTCTAAACCTACTCGTGGCTCTGGCTGAGCAGCTCATTTGCAGAATGCCTGGAGTGGGATAGAAAGCCGCACCTGACCACAGGCAGAATTAAGTAGTGTAGCATATTTTGAGATGTTTCCCAAATGATTTGGCAGAGCCACAAAAAATATAGTGAAAAAGAATAGGCAAAGTATATTGATCAACCAAATATTATGAATGTATTGAGCCAGTGAATAATTATATTACAAACGAGGTTAAATTAAAAGGCCTCATTGCATAAATGCCTTCTGAAAATTATATTATTTTGAATTCAGTTTATTTTTAAAAATCCAGACTACTTTTACTCCACTGACAGGAAAGAGAATATTCCTCAATTTTGTTCACCCACTGTTTTATAAAGCTGGGAGCTTTACATAGTGAAAAATTAAGGATGTGAAAGTTTCAGCATATTTCTTAGCGTAAAGTTAGTACTTTATAAATGTGAATGTGTTGAATCTAAAATTAAGTGAGATTTCCACACTTTGAGTTTTATTGCTAAGCTATCTTATCCTTTTGTTTGAATTTGTGTAATATGTATTCCCTTCTAATTGCCCGCACCCCCCTTCTACCTTTCTTAAAAGAATCGCCTCACCTCACGGGGGCCACCTCCTCCCTTTCCTCCAATCACCTGCCTTCGCCCGCCCACCGCCACGCAAACTCACCTGGAAGAAGTTCCTAATTACCAACTCCTCGGCAGTTTCCATTCTTGTTTTATCGGACCTCTCTGGAATATTTGACACAACGTTTTCTTTCCAGCATCTTATCTACTTTTGGCCTCACAGACATTCCTGTCTCCAAATACCCTCTCCCTGCTCCCTGTCTCCCTCCCGGCCCGTCTTTCTGAATTAATCTTTCTCAGTTTTCTTTGAAAGTTCCACTTCCTCTCTCCAGCCCTTAAGTGCTGTAGTTCCTTTTGACTATATGCTTCTACCCTCTGTCCTGCTCTCTTTCTCTTATTTGAAACCTTTTTTTGTATCAAAACACAACGAGGACTTCGACCACCACCTTTCGGGTGGTCGCACCGGATCTGCACATGCAGCTGAGGTCTCCCTTGGGTTCTGGAGGAGCAGGGCCAACTCCCTGGACCCCTCCATGGGTTTGCCATAAATAGTTCAACATTATCATGTCTGGAACGGAATTCATTTTGACCTTTAACCCCATAAGCTTCTCCTCCTACATTCCCTACTTTGGTGACTGATAACAGTGCCCTCTCAGTTGCCCAAACCATAAATCTAAGATTTATCCTTAACTCTTTCCTCATTCCCACATGGCATCCATGCCAACCCTCAGCTACTGTTGATTGTCTTTTCCACTCCTACTGCTATTTGAGTTCCAGCCCTTATCATTGCAGCCACTTTCATTCTTCTTGCCTCCAGCCTTAATATTCACTCATCCATGGATTCGTCCATTCATTTGTTCACAACACCATTAAGGAGTGTTTGCTAACATCCAGGCATTGTGCTGGGAGGTGAGCACTGCAAATCTGCTCTCTGCTCTCATGGACACCATACTAGGGCACCTGTGGTTGCCTGAAAATCCAAATATAATCATGCCACTCCTTGTTCAGTATCCTTTAGCAGGCTCTCAAGCTTCAGGGATGTGTTTGCATTTCTTGGCATGGATTGGAGTAGCTTGTGTGAGATACTGCTCACTGCCTCACCGGGGGAACCTCGATTGCAGCTGGGTACAGGGCCACCCAAATGCAAGGTGTTGCCTTCCAGACCCCTACCAACCAGGGCCGTGGCTATGTGACATGTGACTCAGCCCTGGCTAATGAAATGTAAGGCTGCTTAAAGCCAGTTAACCTACCCTGAGGGGGAGGGCACTTTTGCCCTCTGTCTTTGTTTCTCCTTCTGCCTGCTACCTAGATGTGCAGACTGGGGTCCAGCAGCCACCTGGAACCCCGAGGAGACCTCGAGGAGGGAAAGCATGTGTGCCAGGAGAGTGAAGCAGGAAATGGGAGCCTGGGCCCCTGATCAAACTGCAAACTGTGGGGCTCTTTGCCAGCATGGTTCCACATACTGTTTTTTATAAAAGAGAAGTACACTTTTATCCTTTTATCTTGATTAAGCCATTATTATTTTAGGGGGTTATATTATATGCAGTTAAACTTAACCTGAATAAATGGAGTTCCCCCAACTCTCTCCTGATCTCTCTCTGTCACACACACTCACATACACACACACGTCCACACCGACACTCATGACTGTGTCCTCACGGCTCCTCCTGCTTGCAACTCTCCCTCCCTTTACCTTTATCCCTTTCCCAGTCTGGTTCTTATTGCTTTGGTTCAGACATCACTTTTTAAAGGAAGGATCCTTCACTCTGCTTCCTGAGCCTGGGTTAGATGCCCCTCTTATTTGCTGCTTCTGTATGCCACGCGTAAAGCCTTTTACATCTCAGACCTAATATATTTCTTGTTTCCTTGTCTGAGTTTATTGAGGCAGAGACATATAGGTGCCTGTTTGAATAAATAGCTTCCACTCTTAATTTTTCCTGCCTCTGCTGCTAATTTCATGGCTAGTCAATGGAAGAAATGTGAACTAACAGGGTTAAATGATTTGGCCAAGGATGATCTTTGAATCAATTTGCCTCTCTTCCCTTTTCCTTTCCCATGTTGTGTAGAGTAGGGGTGACTTAATTTGAGATGGGAGAATCTTGCTAAGGTGTAACCCTTTCCTCCAAGACCAATCCTTTGTGTGAGGACTAGAAAGGGCTCTCACGAAGGCATATGTTTGCATTAGCAAAGCCAGGAAACATAGCTACATATTTCCTCTGTAGGTTGGTGTAGACAGTTATGCCCGTGAGGAAATATTTATCTTTTACTTTGTTATAACATTGTGAAGTTTTTATAGAGACTTTTTAAAAACAAGAATATTTAAGAAAAACTATTAGGACTTTCACTTCCTAAAGATGTGTTTTCTTCTATTCTTCCTTCTTAGTAGAACTAAAAACCCTGGAAATTGCATAAAAATCAAACACAAGACTCTGAAATGTGGAAAGAGGAAGGCAGGCCATCTAGGGACCTCGCAACCCTAGGGACAACATAATGGTGAGTTCCTGGGTATCTTTTGCCTTCTATGTCCCAGTCTTAGAGTTGAAGAAGCCATTGCAGTCCAGAAACACCCTGGGGGACAGACAATAACAGCACCCCCCGCCAAGACACCACCTGCTCTCTCTAGCTAAAGGACCAAGGAAAAGGCAATGTGGCAGGACAGAAAACACATAACCACTCTAATAAAACACAGAGAAAACTGTCCACACTCCCATACATGCCAGACAAGGCCAAGTTGAGAGTAACTTCCGCCCACTTGAGGCTGTAACAAGGCACTTCAATCCTCTTCTCTCCTGCTGGGGTGGTGTCAGTAAAGATCAAGTAGGGCGCCGAGAGTTTAGGGCACCTTAGCATCAGTGGACACCATGAGGGGAGACAGGACTTCCACACTCCCCAGCAGTGATGAGGCATCCCCCTCCTCCGAGCTCTGACAGTGTCAGAGGAAGCCAATTGGAGAATCAGGAATTTCAGCATCACCCAGCAGTAATGAGGCCATCCCTACTGCAGTACAGGTGGAGGCCACATGGGAGTCAGAACTCCCATCCCCCCATCTCTCCGCTGTTGATGGGGATCAAGTGGCGAACCTAGACCTCTACCTCCACCTGGCAGTAATGAGGCAGCCCCCTGTCAGAGTGGCGCCAGAAAAAGTCAGGTGAAGCAGAAGGTTTAAATAAGATCCAGAGTTTCCTAACGTAATATGCAAATGTTCAGACTTCAATTGAAAACCACTACTCAAACCAAGAACCAACTAGAAAGATCTTAGACTGTCTGAAAAAAGACCATCAATAGATACCATATTATTTTTCCAGGGCTGCTATAATACGTTACCACAAACTTGGCATAAAGCAACAGAAATTTAGTCTCTCACAGTTCTGAAGGCCAGAAATCTGAAATCAAGTTTTCAGCAGGGCTAAACTTCCTTCAAAGGCTCTAGGGGAGATTCTGTTTCTTGCCTCTTTCAGCTTCTGGTGACTCCAGATATTCCTTGGCTGATAGCTGCATCACTCTAATCTCTGCCTCCAGGGACACACTGCCTTCTCGGTATTTTTCTTGTGAGGACACCTATCATTAGATTTAAGTCCTGCTCAGATAATCCAGGATGATCCTCTCAACTCAAGATCCTTAATTACATCTACAAAGGCCTTTCACCAGGTAAGGTAGCATTCGTGGTTCCTGGGATTGGGATGTGGATATATCTTTTTTGGGGGCCACTATTCAACCTACTGCAGTGCCAACACTGAGATAACAGAGATGTTAGAATTATCAGACAAAGATTTTAAAGTAGCCATGATAAAAAATACCTCAATGAGCAATTTTGAGCATACTTGAAACAAATGGAAAAGAACTTTCACCAAGAAATAGAAGATACAGGAAAAATCAAGTGAAAATTTTAAAACAAACAATATAGAAATAAAAAGCTTAGTGATTGGGCTCAACAGCAGAATGGAGGGGACAAAGGACAGAACCAATAAACCAGAAAATAGAAAAATATAAATGACCCAATCTGAACAACAGAGAAAAAATAGCTTGGAAAACAAACAAACAAACAAACAAACTAAACAGACACTCAGGAGCCATGGGATTATAACAAAGGACCCAACATTCATGTTATTGGAGTTCCAGAAGGAGAGGTGGAAGAGGGTTAGGCTACAAAAGTACTCAAAGAAATAATGACCAACAACTTCTCAAATTTGACAAGAGACATAAACCTACAGATTCAATAATCTACGAGACTCCTAACAAGATAAAGCTGAAGAAACCCATGCCAAGATGTATCCTAATTAAATGTCTGAATACTAAAGACAAAGTCTTGAAATCAGCCAGAGAAAAACAATATCTTCTTACCTACACAGAAAAGGCAATGCAAATGGCATCGTATTTCTCATCATAAACCATGGAGAACAAACTGGCACAATATTTTTCAAGTGCTTAAGGAAAAGTGTCAATGTAGAATTCTATAAATATCCTTCAAGAATGAAGAGGAATCAAGATGTTCTTAGATGAAGAGAAACTGAATTTGTCTTCAGAAAACCCACCTTAAAGAATAGCTAAAGGAAGTTCTCTAAGCAGAAAGGAAACAATAAAAGAAGGAGCTTTGGAACATCAGGAAGGCAGAAAGACTGTAAGATGCACCTAGGTTTTAGAGGAGGAAAATAGGAAAAAAAATTTTGAAGCAAAAAACGTGGTAAAATATTTTACCTGCTCCTGCCTCCTGTGACCCCACTCCACCACCACACCCCCATTTTCCTCCCAAATTTTTTGGGAAAAAGTGCATCTTATAGTCCAAAAAATACAGTACATAGAACAGGCTTTCCTTCTCCTCCTGAGTTTTTAAAATTATGTTTGATGGTTGAAACAAAGATCATGCCAATTTCTCATATTGAAAATATATAAGACAAATATAATTGGGGAGGGCAAGAGGATGTGAAAAGAGGTAAAATTTCTATACCTCAATGAAACTGGTGAAATCACACCACTAGTCAACTATGGTAAGTTATATATTCTTAAATGTAATTAGTATCTAGAACAACCACTGAAAAAGCTATACTCAAGAACATGATAGATAAATAAAAATGGGAATATAAAAATATGTTTAAACTACAGGAAAGCAGGAAAAAGAAAACTAACCAACAAAAAAGGTGAGAATAAACAAAAATAATAATAAAATGGCAGACCTAAGCCCTAACAGGTCAATAATTACATTAAATATAAATGGTCTAAATATACATATTAAAAGACTGGAAGTGTGAATTAAAAAATGACCCAGCTATATGCTATCTGCAAAAAAATGTACTTCAAATAGGATATAGACAGGTTGAAAGTGAAAGAGTGGAAAGAAATACATCATGCAAGCATTAATCAAAGTAAACAGAAGCAGCTATATTAATGTCAGAATAAATATTACTAGAGACAGAGGGACATTACATGATAGAAGTGTCAATCTACCAAGCAGACACCATAATGCTCAATGTTTATTCACCAAACAGTAGAACTACAAAATATGTAAAGCAAAAACTGATAGAACTAAAAGGATAAAATAAAAAATCCACCACTATAGTTTGAGACTTCAACACCTTACACTCAACAATTGATAGAACCACTAGACAGAAAATTATCAAGGATATAGAATAACTAAACATAATCATCAGTCAGCAGAATATAATAAACATTTATAGAACATTCTACCCAACAGCAATACAATATACATTCTTTTCAGGTGCTCTTGGAACACATAAGATAGATAAAATCCTGGGCTTTAAAACAAACCTTAACACATTAGGAAGAGTGAAATCAGAAAGTATGCCTTCTTTGACCACAAGGTAATCAAACTAGAAATCAATGATAGAATGATCGCAGGAAATTTTATGGCGCTAAGTGCACGTACTAGAAAAACAGAAAAGTCTCAAATTAATAAACTGAAATCACACCTCAAGAACTTCGGAAAAGAAGATCAAAATAAGCCCAAAGAAGCAGGAAGAAGGAAATAATAGTTAAAGTAGAAATCAATGAAAATAAAAATAGAAAAATAGAAAAAATCAATACATGAGAAGAGCTGATTCTTTGAAAAGATCACCTCTAGCAAAACTGACAAAGAAAGAGAAGATGAAAATTACCAACTTCAGGAATCAAATGGACTATCACTACAGATCCTGCCAATATCAAAAGATAAGGTGATACTAACAAAAACTCTACATGCATATAATTTACAACTTAGATAAAATGGGCTGTGTCTGTGAAAAACACAAACCACCACAATTTATCCAATATGAAACAGGCAATTTGAACATCCCTGTATCTATCAAGGAAATTGAGTTCATAATTTTAAAACTTCTCTAAATGAAATATCCAGGCCCTGATGGCTTCACCAGAGAATTCTACAAAATGTAGAATTAAAGAAGAATTTACACCAATTCTACATAATCTCTCACAGAGAAGAATTACTCCCTAATTAATATTATGACTGTAGTAGTACTCTGATATCAAATTAGACAAAGTCAGAACAAAACAAAAAAAACCCCACAGACCAATATCCCTCATGAATATAAGTGCAAAAATTCTTAACAAACTATTAATATATAGAATTTGCACTATATAAAAAGAATTATACAGCCCTGGCTGGTGTAGCTCAGTGGAATGAGCGCGGGCTGGGAACCAGAGGGTCCCGGTTCGATTCCCAGTCAGGGCACATGCCTGGGTTGTGCCAGGACCCCATGAGGGCCATGTGAGAGACAACCATACATTGCTGTTTCTCTCCCTCTCTCCCTCCCTTCTCCTCTCTCTAAAAATAAATAAAAAATAAAATTAAAAAAAAAAAGAATTATACAGAAAGATTAAGTGATGTTTATTCCAGACATGCAAGGCTGGTTAATATCAGAAAAATCAGTATCAATATAATCCACCATATAAACATACAGAAGAAAATCATATCATTGATGCAGAAAAATCATGACAAAATTCAACACTTGTTCATAATTTTTAAAAATTCTCAGGAAAATATAAACTCAGTGGAACTTCCTCAGCTGAGGAGAACATCACATAAAAACCTACAGCTAACATTATATTTAGTGGTGAAAGACCAAATGCTTTTCCCTGAGACTGGGAGTAAGGTAAGGAGATTCTATTCTTACCACTCTTACTCAGCCCAGCTCTACAACTTCTCGCCAGGGCAATAAGGCAAGAAAATACCTAAAAGCCATGCATGTCTGAGAGGAAAAAAAACTATCTCCATGTGCAAATAACATGATTGTCTATGTAGGAAATCCTAAGGAGTCTAAAAACAAAGTGAAACCAAAAATGCTTTTAGACCTAATAAGTGACTTTTGCAAAGTTGCAGAATACTAGGTAAATGCACAGAAAACATTGAACAGTGAACATGTGGATACTGAAATTAAAAATATAATGCCCTTTATAACCACTCAAGAAAATACTTAAGTGCAAATCTAATGGAATATATACAGGATTTTTACGCTAAAAACTATATTATGCTGATGAAAGAAATCAGAGGATAAATAAGTGGAGTGATGTACCTTGTATACAAATTGGAAGTTTCAATATCATAAATATAGTAGTTCTTTCCAATTGACATACAAGTTTAGCACAATTCCTATCAAAATCCCAGCAAGATTCTCTGTAGATATAAACAAGATAATTTCAAAATTTATAAAAAGTCAAAGTAACTAAAATAGTTAAATCAATTTTGAAAAAGATGGATTTGAAAAATAAGAGTAATTTCAGGAGCTGTAATATACTTATAGTAATCAACACTATGTGATTGGTAGAGGGATAGGAAGTAGAACTGAATGGAAAGCTCAGAAATAGACCCACACAAATATGCTCAACTGTTTTTCTGATGAAGATGCAAAAGCCATTCAATTCAGGAAGCACAGCCATTTCAACAAATGTAATTGGACATCCACAGGCAAAAAAAAAAAAAAAAAAAAGAAAAGTCCTTGACCTGAATCTCACACCTTTTATAAAAATTAACTCAAAATGCTCATGGACTTAACTGTGAAAACTAAAACTTTAAAACTTTTAGAAAAAAAATAGGAGAAAATCTTTAGGACCTAGGGCTAAGCAAGGTGTTATTTGACTTAACACCAAAAGCATGATTCATAAAAAGAAAAATTGTAAGTTGGACTTCAAAATTAAAAACTTCTCCTCTGAGAAAGAGCCTGTTAAGAGAATTAAAAGACAAGTTACAGAGTGGTTAGAGGTATTTGCAAATCACATATTCAACAAAGGACAAGTACTTAGAATTTATTTTTAAAACTGCAAACTCAAACAAAAATATAATTAGAAAATGGGCAAAAGACAGGAAGAGACATTTCACCAAAATGACAGTTAAGTACATGAAAAGATGTTCATCATCATTAGTCATTAGGGAAACGCAAATGAAAACCACAATGAGATATTGCTACACACCTATCAGACTAACTCAAATAGATTTGACGGCACCAAATGCTGGTGGAAATGTGGGGAGACAGGATGGCTCATACATTGCTGATGGGACTCTAAAATGGGTACAGTCACTCTGCAACATAGCATGACAGTTTCTTAAAATACTGAATGTGAAACTACTGTATGACCCAGCAATTGTACTCCTGAGTATTTATTTATTCCAGAGAGATAAAAGGCTATGTCCATGCAAGAACTTGTGCATAAATGTTTTAGCAGCTTTATTTGCAATAATCAAACACTGGAAACAACCCAGGTGTGCTTCAGTGGGTGAATGGTTAAACAAACTGGCGCGTTCATACCATAGAATACTACTCAGCAAGAAAAAGGAAAACTATTGATACAGAATAATCTGGACAGATCTCCAGGGAATTAAAGAGAGTAGAAAATAAGCCTACCCCCAAATGTTACATACTCTAAGATCCCATTTATATAACATTCCTGAAATAACAAAATTATGGAAATGAAGAAAAGACTATGTCAGGGGTTAAGGAAGTTGTAGGTGGAAAGGAGGTGGGTCTGGCTACCAAGGGGCCACATTTGGAATCACTGTGGTGACAGAGATGTTCTCTATTTTGACTGTCAATATCAGACGTCAATGTCCTGATCATGAGATTAAACTAAAGTTTTGCAAGAAGTTCTACCCTTTTACATGGGATCTCTCTGTGTTATTTCTTACAACTCCATCTGAATCTATAATTTTGTCGAAATTATAATTTTACAAACCTTTAAAATGGTTTAATAATTTCACAATAACACTACATTGAAAAATTATTTTGGGTTGTGTTTATGATTAACAGATCTAAAACAATTCGAGTTTTGATGGTGTAAAATTTCTTTGATGCATTTAACTTACTATTTCCATGTGGCAAATTTTCTGGATATGTTGGTTTTTTGGTTCTGTGTTCTGTGTTTTTTGCTTTATTTTGTTTGTTTCTTTTGAGAAACTATGCCCTTCAGATCTAGAGAAAGATTTTTGAAAGTCTAATACAATACTTGAAAAAGACACATGCTCCTTTTATAATTCAAATAACAATTGGCCTCTCTCTGCCCCAAGTTAAATCTGTGTTAAAGAAATAGGGAAAAATGTGCCCATGGCTTGGAAAAGACCAAGTTCAAATCATTGTACTCTCGACTACAATGAACCTTAACTTTTTTACAAATGCTTTGTTCTTGAATACTGGAAAGAAAACACAGAGAACCCTACTGTACTACACTTGCTCTGGTGTGAATGGGATCATGCTCTGAGTAAGTCACGTCCCCTGTGTACGTCTCAGGGCACAAGCTGCTTTATTTATCGAGGCCCCAGAGCTTTGTTTGTGACAGCGACAGTTTAAGTTCAGTAAGCAACAAGAACAGGACTGAAGCCCAACTTCATTCCACTTGTGCTCCAATTCGTTAGGCCAGCCTGCTGGGCCTGGAGGGCCCGGGCCTTGGGGTCACAGGATCTGGGTTCAACTCCACCTCTCTCATTTGCAATCCGTGTGGTATTGGGAAGGTGCGTTGAACATCCTGAGCTAAGAATTATTTATTTGTAACAGAAGAAAAATTACATCTTTTACTCAGGAATATGAGGAATAAAATAAGTAAACAGACCTGCTCATGTTATGAATTCATTAAGTGAGCACTCTTACCATCATTGTTCTTCGGGCTTCATATATGCTACGCTGTGTTCCTATTTATCTTTGATTGATCTCTCCACTTGGACTGTGAACGCCTGAAGGGCAGATGTGCCACCCTTCACCTTTGTAACCCTCACCTGCCTCAGGATAACCTCTTGCACTCAGTAGGGGCTAAGTAAAAATATTAGTTGACAATAAAGATGATGCTGTAAGTGGAACAATTGAAGGTAATGGATCATGCTGAAGTTCCTTCAACAGAGCTGTGCACAAGTTTTGGTGCATTGAAATGCGCTAGGGAGCTCAGTAAAACAAATGTCATTCTGCACTTCCTACCCCGGAGAATCTGGTTCAGCCACCCTAAGAATCTGCATTTTAGCAAGCTTCCTAAGTAATTACGATGCAGGAGGTCCATGTGCTGATCACATTTGGAACAGCCATGCTTCAGAAGATATACCTATGTTATGCCGAATGTGAAGCTGTAAAGACATGCCCACGAAATACATCGAGTGGCAACTGATGATCATTTAAGGGAAAGTTTCGTCTGCAGGGTCATTCAAAAAATCCACTTTATCACAGAGGTGCCACCAGATATTATAAAACTAATCAAAACTTACTTTTCAAAAATTAATTAACATGTTTTATGCTCTAGTTATCTAAGCCAAAACTATATATGTACATGCTGTCTTTTTGGCTCCAACTTGCCTAGAGAAGAGAAAATAGAAATGGAATAAAATGCCCACCGGGCATTAGACTGCAAATACATTTACCCTGCGGCAAAGCATGAATTTGTAAAGATGACTGCAACACATTATGCATATAGTCCACCTTCATTTGGCCCCAAACCAGTCTCTTAGTGGGACATTTCCTTTCTCTGGCTGCTGCCATTTAGGACAAAGGCTTGGAACCAGTAACAAAATGATTGTACTTTTTAGGAGCGCTATTCTGAAGCACTTCTTTTTAATATTAGGAAGAATTGATACAAAATTAAACAAATAAGAACTGGAGGCAAGAGTTATATCCTCTCTCCACCATAGGGACATAGGGACCATTTAGAGACTAAAAGAAAAGTGATTTTGTTCTTCGTGTGAACAAGCAATATAGAAAAGAGCTGTTATTTCCCTTTGGTTTTCACCCAAAGACTTTCAAAATATTGATTAAGAATAATGGCCATTTTAAGATGGATAATGTGTAAAACTAGAGGACATTTTCATTTTAGGCTGTAGAACTGAAAGTAATGATTTCGACATCCCCATGCTTACATTATTTACAGAACTACTTCTAATAATATATGTTACACAAAATAAAATGTAAACTCTGTTTACAAAGAAATCACAGTTCTGTAGAAGGTATTAGTGTATCACACATGTGTCCTGGATTTCAGTGATAATTCAATAATCCTTGACCCTCACACCTCAAATGTTTTCCATCCTGAGAATATGAAAAAAATTGGACTTTGGGAAAAAATTCTATGTTCTTAGATCTTGATTCTATTCCAACTCTGCAATAATTACAGTAATTACAAAGATAAAGGGTAGAAGTCACAAAGTGCTGGCTGGGACATTCCAGAGCAGGAGAAAGCTTGGCGCCATTTTTATAGTTATGCCTGTTAAGATTTAATAGACGGAAAGTTTCATTAGTGAGCTGTGTTGCAATTAACTTCAAGGAGGTTCCAGACTACTGTATGTTGCTGTTACTGACAGAAAACTGTTTAGATTTCCCTCTTGAAAGAGTGTATTGGATTTTCAGCACTTCAATTATAAAAACTAGTAAGAGGCACAATTAAAAAAAATTAATGTAGAAGCTAGTTCTTTCTTATCATAGAATACATAGTAAAAATAGACTTATTCTTCAGCGGACATGCCAATTGTGAGTTGGTTTGGGGGCTGATTATTTATTATTATTACTATTATTATTGTTATTATTTTAGACAGAATGAAGGTACAAATATCTTTCTACTTATTTTCTCCATCTCTCCTCCTAGATCATAAAATTGGGTCCTAATGGATTTATGGTAAAGTTAGAAACTATTTGTCTAAATCAAAGATTTTTCTAAATTATGTACTCTGCTTTTAATATAAAATGCTTGCTCTCAACTCTGACAATTTGGCAAATCCAATGGCTTCTATTCTCCAGTGGCTGGTCAGATTTTGGTCAGAGTTTCGGAGCTTTGAGTCTAGACCTTAGAGAACAGGATTCATAATAAGACTTTGCAGACTCTTCCTCAGTGGAGGTTAAGCTGGTGTTCCCCTTTATATATGGAAACTATTGAAGGTCATCCAAGGTTATTCTCACGAAAGTTACTGCCATGCTCTAGGTTTTATGTCCGGTAGACTTTCTCTATCTAGCCTATTATTAATATTTAACTCCTCTGTCTCACTTTGATATGGCTAAATTGTTATGGTCCCTACTGTTATATATTCTTGCATCAAAAAGCAGACTGCTTTGGTTCTTTTAAATCACTTGAAGAAAGAGACCTGCATTTTATGACTTTTAAATCCTGTCTTGATACTCGTTTTTCCAGTTAAAACCCACCCACCCCCTTTCATTCTACATATGTTTCCATTAATAGGCTGCAGACTTTTTAGGTGTGGTAAGCATGTAACCATGATAAACCCTTTCAAAGACATGTTAATTTTCTCAGACCATAAGGGTACAGTTTGGTGTCTAGAATCAGTAGTTTAGTTTGACAAGCAGTTATGGAGTGCGTAGAAGACCAGAGTTTTAATTACATAGAATTTTCCTATGGACCAGTGTGTTTGCTGCTGTGCAAGCAGGATAATCGAATCAACTTTCCTCTGCTTGAGTGTAAAGTCTGGAAGAGGGTGACATATCATTTTACCTTGTATCATGTGGTGACACACTGTTTGCTGAACTGTAGGTGGTTGGGAAACTGGTCTGTCTATTGGATTAATTTCTCCCTGAAATTGGAGTGTCTCCCAAAGTACCACCTCCCCTTCAGTAGATTATCCTCTGTAAAGTTCTAGACCCTCCTTATTTTTCTTCCCCTTGAATCCCTCAGATCTAGCCACACTGTGTCCCAAAATGTAACAAGTGTCTGAAGAACAGAGACACGGTCATGGCAGGTAGTCATACTCAGAGATTCTGCGACCCCCTGGGAGGCTACAGAACGGGATTCAAACCCTGGTACCGGGGCCACACCAGGACACGTCCCCACACCCCTCAAACACCACGGTTTACCGTCTGATGTTTTAGAAAGGTAGGTTCTGTTTCTTGGAAAACCTCTTTTGGTTTCGTTCTGAGAAAACTGTTAATACTTGGATTAAGGTTGGGTCAGAGTTTAAGAGATCAGTATGTTTATTTGGGTTTTGTATGTTTATGGGTGATTTTAATTTCTGCTCTTAAACACCAGCAGCAAATTCTTGGGGTTTGTGAGGCATTGCGTCACTCTCTTTATGTCTTCTTGCGACATGGTGTTTTGATCATGCAGCTAGAAATCAGACAGAATTAAAGTCTCTTTTCACAACTGCTTGAGAATTGACCTCAGGTGCTGTATGTTTGCATGATGTTATATATTCTTTAACTTCTCTGTTAATCAACTTGTTTGTTTATCAGTTTTCTCACAGGAGGCTAGTTAGAATTAATTAATCTTTAAAATGCAGGTATGCAGTGTAACATTATTAGAACTGGTTTGTGTGTGTCAAATGGATAGCTACATTTTGCATATTTAGCTATCTTTATTAGTCTGCATTCTCATTTGAAGAAACATTTAACTTTTTATAAGCAAGGACAGTATAATATATAATACTACTAAGCCTAATATTCAAGAATGTTTTCATACATGTCTTAGTATTAATTAGGGGGCAGTTCTTGTTTGACATGTTTACTTTTAATTCTTAATAGGTTTCCAAGTGGGGTAACGCAGTAAGTACCCAGAAAAACTAACAATTATCTAGTCTAAAGAGCTTTGGATTTCACTGTAAAATTAAAATTGTGGGGAAGTTGTGTTTTCATTCTACTCATATTAACCTTTTCTTATCCATATTAGCTAAAGGTTAACTTGTTCTTGCCATTTTTATGAAGTGAGAAGCAGGAACTTTGTCTTTTTATGAAAGGAAGCACAGGAGTGCCAAGCATTCATTAGAGATTGAAATTAGAAGCAACTGTGAGATTAAGTTAGAATGTAGCTCATTGTACAAGTCCAATATGGACTTTTGTAAGGGCTGATATTAGGAAGCGTGAACATATATGACATTTACCTTCATTTCACTCTGTTATGCCAGTGCATGTTGGAAGACACAGCACTGTGACTTCCTGGGAGGGAACTGCGTCTCCACAGGCTGTGTCACTGCCCCGGGGCAACCAGAGCTGGGGGATCTGTTTCAAGTATAACCCAGCGACCAAGGAAAATTAATTCCTACTTCTTTTCTCTAAAAAATTTCCCTGGATTTACCACTGTATTACTAAGTGTCTAACTTAATTTCTTTCTCTGCTTCACGCAATTGAACAATACAACCGAAGGAAATACTATTAGTGTCTTCACAAAATGGCAGAGTGGAAGAGGATTGTGAGGTTTCCAGATCTCACTTCACAAGTAGCTCCTGGAGTGGAAGCGTCAGGCGGGAGGGAAGGGGCGAGTGGCTGGCTCTCTGGGAGTAGATGGGAGAGTTAGCTCCAGTAATACCAAAGCTTTCCATAATGGACCTTCTCCCAGGAATCTGAGAAAACAAAAAAATGGGAAATAACTCCTGTTTATTAGATTTTTAAAAGTTGATTGGAAACATTTTCTAAAGAGAAAAAGAGAACCCCAGTCTTTTAAAACACTGGTCTCCAGTCAGTGGGGTGAACCTTTCTCTAGCATTCATCCCATAATTTCTAAATGAGTGAGCAGAAATAAGAAAGGTATTATACTATTTTATGCTGAATTAACCTCACTATGTACTGCTAAAGATCTATCTCTGGAGACACATCATAAAAACTAAACACTTTTACCACCGTGGCAGTATTAAAAAGTATTTCATATTTTACTATTAGGGTGTAAAATTACTAATCAAGGGTGGGAAATGACCAGAAGAAAACAGGAGAAAAAGAGACTCATTGAAACAGGCTGAAATATTACCAAGCTTTCATTGAATGCTTTCACTTGTGTCCTTCCCCTCATCTTTTAGGGCCAGCACCTTGTAAATGAAAGGCAATCTGTTTAGAATAATAGAAGAACCATAGGAAATAACTGTTGCAAATGAACGAATTCTATTTTGCCCAACAGGATCATCAAGGCAGAAGAGCTTTTCTGAATGCATCACCGGTTTTTCCATGAAGGCCAAACTTCTTTTAGGTTGTGGGCCCCTCCTGCATTGCAGAACTGCTTCCCTCACACCAACGCAGACACGACCAATCCAGGATTAAAGGATTGATTATGTTGCTTCTGGAAGGAGGTTGGTGAATGGATGTCTGATATTTAGTAAATACAAAGATTACTTTTTGAATTAAAAAATGCCATGTATTTGGTGAACTCAGATCTTCTGGAGAATATTCCACAGACCCCTGTGACCTACAGCGTTTCCCTAGAATGTACATTAAGAACCACCCTTCTCAGAGTGAGCACTGAAGTCAGGACCCTTGCATTGCAATTTGAGTTCCATCGTGCAGTGTCTAACGTAGGCTTCTGAGAGTCACTGATCCTTAATGTCCCTTTCTCCTGCTATGTCCCATTTCTTCCACACGGCAGGGAAGCATTGGGAGACTCAGGGGATGAGGTGGGGACCCTTTCCTTCTCATGAAAGGCAGAACAGACTCTGAAGTCAGACAGCATGAATTCAAATCTCAGTTCCATCCTTGACAGTGCCTTAGCTTTCTCATCTGTAAAGTGGGAACAATAACGGTTTCAATCAAGGAGTTAACACATGTAGAGGATTTTAGAACAGCTTTTGACACAAAGTAACGACCAAAGAAATGCTATTATTATCATGTGATTATTGTCTTTCAATTCTCAGTGCAAAGGCTGCTTCCTCTGGGCTTTCCTGGTTCTCCTAGGCAGAGTGTGGTACTTTGTGCGTACGCCCAGTAGAGCAATTTGGTTTTTATTAACAGCTTTTTCCCACATTTATTTCCTTACTAAACTGTAAATCCCTTAAGGTAGGGACTGGAGAATGGTGTTTTATTGATGTATTCCTAATACCAGCACAGTTTCTGGCATTAAGTAGGCATCCAGTGTTCATGAATAAATAACGGAAAGAATGAACACATGGGTGAATGAACATTTCACTTGTTGTCTCCCAGTATGCATTCTTTCATTCTTTTGCAATACAGCCTCCAAATTTTAGTGAGCATATGCCTGTCCAGCTAATGGCCACATTTTCCAGCCTCCCTTTCAGCCAGGTGTGGCCATGTGATTAAGTTCTGGCCAATGGGAAGTAGGTGGAAGTGTGGTGTTCCATCTATGCATTATGCCCTTAAAGGATAGAGGTAGGTCTTCCGTTTTCCCTCTACCTCACTGCCAATGCAGAAGTGAGATCTGGGCTAGCCATTATCAACGATGAAGTGGACAGCACTTGTTAAAGATAGAATTTGTTGAGGGTGACAGAGCAGCAAGATCTAACAATTCCTGGGCTCCTAATGATATGGAGCTGCTGAACCAACCCTGGATGGCTTGTTTTCACATTTCTCTCTTGTTTGGCGCACTGTTTTGCTGTTGTTCAGATGGATCTTTGTTTCACCAACTGAGTTCCTTTACTACTACACTACCCACAGAGCTATATTTCCTTGACCCCTGCCCTTTGATAATTTTCTAGTGCAGGTAAAATTGATAAAAGTAGATGTGAATTAGATTATTACAGATGATTAGAAGCAAATGTCCAAATTAAGTATGGCAACAAGGGCTTTGGTTTTTAAAAATTCACTTAGACCTTATTGTCACACTGTGCCCAGAGCAGCCTAGGGGTTGCTCTGACAGGTGATGTAGAGGAGAGCTGAAATGTGGCACAAAGCCCTGGGCCACAGGACTGGGTGCTCGGAGCAGTGCATCCAAGTGTTTCTACTCACACCTCATTTGGTGGGGCAGGAAGGACAGAGTTTTTGCCCAGTTAACTTACCTCATCTCAGCAAAAGCAACCTCCCTCCCTAGCCAGTGCTGCTGCTGCTGAGCACGGTGCTTGCTCTGGATAACAAGGTCAACAAGGAAAGGGCAGCTTCCCCCTTTTCATCTTCGCTTGTATTTGGCCTTCTAAGCAAAAGCTACTGAACAGAAAACTGGCTAGGTCTCCAGATCAGAAATTCAGACTTGATGTGTAGCTATAAGGTAACCAGTTTTCAAGTGCTGACAAAAATTTACCAAGAGATCTACCACGATGGTGCTCCACAGGTCTTTATGGCAAAGGCAAGTCATTCTGGGGAAAACTGAAAGGTATCGTAACAGCTGGATGATTATTTCCAGGTAACTTTAAAAAATTGTGATGAAACATGAATATGCAGATGCACATAGAGTTTTAAAACTTTTTATCAACATATACATGCAGGAAAGTGTCTAGACCATAAGTGTGCAGGCTTACATGTACATTTATTATGTTATTATGTACATAAGTATACATAATTTCTCACTTTCATGAAAGCTAAACATACCCATTTTACCAGCATACAAATAAAAAATATGCAACATATATTTTTAATATCTAGAGCAACATGGTAAAATGCAGAAATACAAATAATATTTCTCATGAATAACAAACATTTTCTCTAGGGTTTCCGTAATTTTACATTTGCAATTTGGAACTAAGAGGAACTCATATTTTCAGATGCCTAAATCTTTCAGCTCAAATTTTTAACAGAAATATGTAGGAGGAACAGCACAGCTGCAGCCACAGATAATGGAAAGTCAGACTGGTGTATCTCTGCCTCCTCAGCAGCTCTCTCTTCATCAGCTTCATATGCACACTCTGTCTTCGGTGCTTCTCCAGTACTTCCGTCAAATCACTTAACCTCTCAAGCCTCAGTTTTCACAACTGTAGATGGGGAGCAATAGCTGTATATAAGATTGCATCAATTAAGTGAGACAACGTGTAGAAAGAGGTCTACATGATGTTTGCATGTAAGAAGACATCAGTAAATGCTGTTTTGTTATTATTGTTATCAATGCCAATATTAACTAATGCCATTACCTCTGGGTTTGGGAAAGCTACAGAAAGAGCACCATAATTGTACTGAACTATATAATGTTTATCTCTCAGGAGAATGGAACAGGCCCGAAGTGAGACTGTCAAGTTTGTGTCCTTGACAGATGAAATGTGGCTCCTCTAGCAAGAGGAGGTAGGAGAGGTACGGTTTACATGTGGGCTTCTGGTTAGGACTGTTTTTAACTGATGAGGTATCATGTTGGAATTGGTGTAACCCTGAAGAGAATGTTTCCAAATGGTCTTAAAGGAATGTCATGTAGCATTTATTAGAGTCACTGCAACAGGGACGCTTCCCACTTGCTTTGATTTAGTGACATTACTTCTGGTTAGAAGTCGTAGGTAAGGCCACACACAGTGGCTGGTGATTTGGATAATTAGAAGGAATGGCAGAGCCTGTCTCTTTACAAGGAAGTTAGCAGTGACATGCAATTAAAGCCAGCCATGGAGGGAGGTGGGGAGGAAGCTGTGTCGCTCTAAGGACCGTAGTGGACTCGGTGAGATCAAACAGTATTTACAGAATTCCCTTTTCCACAAAGGATTTCTGCTTGCTTATTTTTAATAAATTATTCCAGAGACAACTATACAACTTTATGAAAAAGCAGAACAACATAACTCACTCCATCCTTATTTTCCTCATAATTTTCTGGACCACGCAGGCCAGTTGGTAAAGCTGTTTGTCCACTGGAATCTTGATGAAGCCTCTGAACCGTAAATTATCGTACATTTATTGGTGTTTTCTGTGTTAAAAGATGCTTTCCCATCCGTTACCTATCACCAGCTCTGCACCTGCGTAGCATGAGGTGAGGAGTCATTACGATGTCCATTTCAAACATCAAGAACTAGAAGCTCAGCTCTGAGAAGGGATTTGCACAGTTTATTTACAGTGGAAGCAAGATTAAAACTTGAGTCATGTGACTGGCCATGCAGTACTCTATCCAACACACAGGGCTGTCTTCTCAAATGTAAATGTGCATTCTTGCTTTCTGAGCTTTTCAAGAATATGGTTTTCTTACTCTCCCGGTGGCACTGCAGTGGTCAGAGTACCTTGGAGAATAAACTGAGAGCTCTAGACCTTGTCTTCAGAAAAATGCATACATGTAAAAATTTGCATCACCTTCAGGCTACCTCTGCTAAAATCCATATGGGAAATAGTTTAGGATGTATAGAAAATGCTCATCTGGGTTTGTGGGCACCTGGCCTTCTCGGGGAGGGAGAGTAAAGTAGAAGACATAGTACTATGAAGGTTTATTCAGCCCTTACCTGGAACTAGGTGTTGCAGTGCATGCATCCCGTTAGTTCAAATAGCACAATGGCCCTGACTGATGTGGCTCAGCGGGTTGGGCATCATCCCACAAACCAAAAGGTTGCTGGTTCAATTCCCAGTCAGGGCACATGCCTCGGTTGTGGGCCACATTCCTGGTTGGCAGCTGATTAATGTTTCTCTCCCCCTCTTTCTTCCTCCTTTCCCCCCTCTCTAAAAATAAATAAATAGAAGCTTTTTTACAAATTGCACAATGTCCTTCAATGGCATCACCACCGGATCCACTTTATGGACGAGGACACTAAGAACACCAACAGAACTGAAGCCTGAGGGACGCTTTTTACCACTGTGCTGCCCAGCTTCCCGAAGTGATAACTGTCTGTCAGTGCAGGGCTGTTTCCCTAGTAGTCGGCCCATGCCTGTGCATGGTGGTGCGGCCAGGAAGTGAGAAAGGGGTTTATAGAAGCCTCTCGGCAGCAAGGGCTCCTTGGGGGAAATGCTGTTCTTGGGAGCGATGGGTTGGAACTGTTAATGGCAGCAGAAATGTGATGTGTGAAAACTGTTGCGATACAGAGATAGAAAAGAACAGGGCAGCATCCGTTGGGTGGTCTGTTTCTCTTGGGATGTGTGTTGGATGTCCAGCTGTTGTATTAATTTTTATAGATTCCACGCTACATTCTCTCGCTAACTCGCCAAATGATTCACAAAGTTACTGAAGTGGGGTGAGTAAACTGCTCACAAGCAGAGCCGGGGCCAGGGGAGAGGAAAAGGCCAGTCCTGCATTTGGGGTTTCCCGAGTCATAAATAATGGCTGTGTTGCCTGCCATTCCCAACAATATGCTTCTGTCATTAATTAACTTTTATGGAAAGCTATGGTGTTCATGACTTTGGCCTCTCCCCGCTCTTGATCTATGTGGTGTTATGTGGTGTAGACAGCAGTGCTCACAGGTGGGATTTGTGTAACGGGGGAATCTGAATGAGCTAATGTGAAATGCCTGCTAATATATGGCATGCCCCTGCACTGGGTGAGTGGGAGCCGGGAGCAGTGATGACACCCTTCCTGTTCCTGCTGATTGTTTTTCCAGTGCCTACACATGAGGTCAGAGTATTCTGTTGTTTGTTAGCTTAAATTTTAGGAGTGAGCTTTTCCTGGTGTTGGTGAGAGTGCTGAGCTATGCCCCTAAGATTCAGTGGTGTGGTGCTCTCAACTTGAGAGAGGGAATGATAAAGGTGGAAGGACCTTCTAGAGTCAAAGGACCCTCCTATATTCATCAGAGCCAGACAGGGATATCCAAGACCAGCCTTCTGAGATGGCCCACATCAGCGTTAATGATCCTGCCAGAAACGTATTCCTCACCTCTGACCTAAAGTCTTCCTGCTTGGTTTCTAGAACAGTGGTTTTTTAAACATTAGCATATATCAGACTCACCTAGAGGGCAAGTTAAAACACAAATTGCTGGGCCCCACCCCCAGAGTTTCTTTTTTACCCCAGCTTTATTGACATACTATTCACATAACATATGTAACTCTTAAGGTGTACGCTGTGATAAGTTGGTACACATAAATATTGCGAAATGATTGCCACAATAAGGTTAGTTAACATCACCATCCTCTCATATAATTATGATTTGTTTTTGTGCGATGATAGCATTTAAGATCTACTTTCTTGATAACTCTCAAGTATATAATACAGTATTATTCATTATAATGACCATGCTGTGCATTATACTCCTCAATCTTATTTATCTTAAAGCCAGGAATTTGTACCCTTTATTAATATCTCACCATCCCCGCCCACCATCCCCCCTCACCTGCCCTACCTGGCAACCACCATTCTACTCAATTACTCTGAGTTTGGGTTTTTAAAAAGATTCTACATATAAGCGAGAGTACATGGTATTTGACTTTCTCTGTCTGACTTAGCTCACTCAGTATAATGCCCTCAATGTCCATCTATTGTTGCAAATGGCAGGATTTCTTTCTTTTTTACAGCTGAATAATATTTTATTGTGTTTATATATGAGGTCTGTTTAGAAAAAGTCCACCTATTGTTAATATAATGAGAATGGTTTGTGCGACATTGATGTAACCTGGCAGCCAAGGAGAGTGGACTGGAATGCACATGCGTGAACAATGATGACTTCATTGTACTAGTCAGTGGGGGTGGTAGATGCTGTTGAGTGAGCATGTGTACTGTGTGACTGTCACAGCCCAAATGAATGAGTGAGTAGAACAATGAATCAGCATCAGATTTTGCATTAAGCTTGAACATTCTTCTGCGGAAATTATTTAGATGATTCAGAAGGCTACGTCTATGGGCAACTAGTGATTGGCAGCTTCATCACAACAATGTGCCTGCTTACGCATCACGTCTCATGCAGAGTTTTTTGATAAAATCTCAAGTCACCCAGGTGACTCAGCCCCCCTACAGCCCAGATTTGGCACACTGTGACTTCTGGCTTTTCCCAAAACTAAAATCACCTTTGAAAGGGAAGAGATTTCAGACTGTCAATGAGATTCAGGAAAATACAGTGGGACAGCTGATGGTGATTGGGAGAACTGTGTGAGGTCCCAAGGAGCCTACTTTGAAGGGGACTGAGGTGTCATTGTCCTGTGTACAACACTTCTTGTATCTTCTTCAATAAAATGTTCCATTGTGCCTTTCGACCCAGCAATTCCACTACTGGGATTATACCCTAAGAACCCTGAAAAACCAATTCAAAAGAACCTTTGCACTCCAGTGTTCATAGCAGCACAATTCACAATAGCCAAGTGCTGGAAACAACCTAAGTGCCCATCTACAAATGAATGGATCAAGAAACTATGGTACATTTACATAATGGAATTTTACACAGCAGAAAGGAAGAAGGAGCTTATACCCTTTGCAACAGCATGGATGGAACTGGAGAGCATTATGCTAAGTGAAGTAAGCCAGGAGGTGAGGGACAAATACCATATGATCTCACCTTTAACTGGAACATAATCAACAAAAGCAGAAAGCAAGCAAAACATAACCAGAGACATTGAAATTAAGAACAGTCTGACAGTG